>JAUPMG010105795.1:0-25937 GCA_031762675.1 Pachysandra terminalis | reverse complement strand
TCAATACCTATAAATGAGAGACGAATAATACCGATTGTTAGCTGTTGTTGATGGTGGATAATCTTCTCTAGAGTATTGATCCTTAATGAGATGAAGCTAAAGAACTGGTTTTTTGGAGATTAAAAGTTGATGATGATGTAAATCATCTATTCTATATAGTATTCACGTTGTTGAAGCTGAGAATAATTTGAAAATTGGTGAGAAATAAAAACAAAGAAAATTGGCGTCAAAATGTAACGTCGTTAGTGGCGCTTTTATTTTGTTTTAAAAAACACATAAGTACCCTGAAAACTGGATACTTTCTCATTTAACTTGGGTACCTCTAAGGCATCTACGTGGCAGCAATCCAACAGTGCTGTATACATTGCTGCAAGTCTTAAGCCGAAGGGGATGCGCCCCCATTCACGGGTTTGGATTTCGAATTCGACCCGTAAAAACATATCGCAGCACTAACGACTTCGTGAAACAATCGTCCGATTTCAAAGCATCTGTCTCCGCTTTTCTTTCTAATGCTAAAAACTCTCCCATTTAGGAAAAACAAAATCAAAATTTATTGTTTCTAGTTTGTTCACAACGCGTAACCGTTTTTCAAAGAAACAAAAGAAAAAGAAAAAGAAAAGAAAGATGAGATCAATAGGAAGATGGACTGTTCGTTTGTTCCTTGTTTATCTTTTAACTCCTTCCCATCTCAATCTCTTCTCTTATTTTTCCCTTTTATCTTATTTTTTCTATTTCTCGTTTCTGATATTTATAATTTGCCAAATCTTACCGCAAAGCCCAAACCTGGTGTTTCTTCGCTCTCACGATTCAGAAATAGAGAACGACGCGAAGAGAATTCTTGTTCTTCTTCGAGCTTTGGATTTATCGATCTTCTTCTTCTTCATCAATGGAGGCTGCTTCAGAAGGAGAGAAGAAAAAGCCTCCTGAAGGAGGAGAGAACAAGTCTAAGCGTCAAATGAAGACTGCTTCTCAGTTGGAACTCCTAGAGAAAACCTATGCTGGTTCGTTTAAATTTCCTGCTTATTTATTTATTTATTTTTTTGGTGGTTTGATTTGTATTTTATTTTTAATTTTAATGGTGTTTGTTGTTTTGAATTGTGATTTAATCAGCGGAGGCGTATCCTTCTGAGGCATTGAGAGGAGAGTTATCGGTGAAGTTAGGGCTTGCAGATCGGCAGTTGCAGATGTGGTTTTGTCATAGGAGGTTGGAGGATAGGAAGGCTGCTCCGGTGAAAAGGCTGGGGAAAGATAGGCTGTCGGCATCCCGGAAAGGGGTTCGGGCGATAGGGAATGAGTTAGTGGGTGCACAGGGGAATGACGATGGGGTCAGGGTCGGGATCGGGATCGGGATCGGGATCGGGATCGAGTCTGTTTGGTCAAGGGGAGTCTCGGAAGGTTGTTGCCCGAGCAGCAGGGATGGCACCGGCTGTGCCGAGGATTGGAAGAGCTGACATGCGTATGTTTAAGAGGTATTTTGAGCCACCTCAGTCGATTTCGGAGCTTCGAGTTCGAGCTATTGCATTTGTGGAGGCGCAGTTAGGGGAGCTGGTAAGGGAAGACGGGCCAATTCTTGGGATGGAGTTTGATCCCTTGCCACCTGATGCATTTGGTGCCCCCATTGGTATATTTTGTTCTCTTTTATTTTATTCTTGAATTGGCTATTTCTTTTGTTTTCTCATTTCTTATGAATTTCTTTCGCTTATAAGTTAATGGGCTGCACTTTTTTAGATGTACATTTTATAACGGTGTCAAGTTCTAATTTTACACTTTTTCCTTTTGTCAAAATGTTAAATTCCTCATTTTTTGTGTTTACAACCATATAATAGAACTTATGATATTGCAATGTGAGTGAGGATGATGTAGAATATACTAACAGTTTACCAATTTTCTTTATAATTTTTGAAAAAAATGGAAAACATAGGTTTTCTAAATGTGACAACAATGCAGTCATTGCTTTTCTCATGAGATGGTAAAGAGTGATTTGGTCGTGGTTCTTGAGGTTGATTGATGTGGTATGGGTCTTGCCTCGGCCTGTCTGTGAATCTTGACTCGGTGGAGATTCCATGGTTTGGGAATGAAGGGTTGCCTACTGTAGACCTACTTGCCCTTTGCTGTGATGTGGTCTATTTGGAGGGAGAGGAATCACCGTATGTTTTGATGGAGTGAGAGCATTGGTCCCTTCTTTTATTGATTTAGCGACGGCTATGTCTGTCTGCCTTATGGGTTAGAGTGCTGAGTTCAGGGACTTACGATTTCAGATATTATTTATTTATTTATTTTTTTGATCAATAACGATGAACTTTATTGCAAAAGCAGAGATACACGAGAAAACAAAGAAAAGAAAAGAAAGAAAAAAAAACAAAGGTTCCCCAAGGTGGGGAAAACCAGAAAACAGAAAAACAAGTACAAAAAATACTGCCAAGGGCGGCCCCACTTCTAACTCATATACATGGAAGCCGCTGTTTCCCAGCATCTCGTGATGTCCATCCATGATTTATTATTAGAGATTGGACTACGTTTGCGAGGTCAACCCTTTTATGTGTTAACTATGTGGGGATTGAGGATTTAGCACGCTTAACTTCTATGGCTGTTCCTTAGGTAATCCTTGTCTGTTATTGCATGGCTGACCCATGGTTGGGTGTGGTCAAGGAGACTTATCCATTTGGCTCATTGAGCTAGGTTCCTATCCAATGGTTTGAACATCTTGTTCTGCCATGTGAATAGATCAGCTAACGGGTTAGCAGATTGATTAGTCAGATTGGTAGTACAAAGAGGTGTTTTCATGGGGAGGTCTTCAGATGAGAGGTTATATGGGGATTGAGGGATATTGCGTATAGGGATGCATTTTGTGTAGTTGTTTCATCTTCTCTTGTTTTGTTTTATTTCTACCTCCTACTTTGGAGTTATCTTGTACATTCTGATTTCTATTTATTGATATATATATATCAAATTTGTTATTCTTTAAAAAAAAAAGATTATAGCTGTTGCTCAAAAAGAGACTGAAGAGCAGTAGAAGCCTAAATTAACTCACCTTGCTTTTCTGCCTCCCTTGGTTCATTGGCAGATCCATCATGACTGCAGATAAACTGATTTTAAAAATAACAGGTCTAATTCTCCAATAAAAGAGATCTGTTTCCAAACAAATTTGCCCGTATGTAATGGACAAGATGTCATGTTGGAGTATTTGGAAGCCAAAAGCCTACTTTCACAGAAGCGCTCACATTTTTGGCTTCTTTCCTTTAATTGCATGTCCTTTGTCCAGCTTAAACATCCCTCAAATTCTATCCACTCCTGATTAAGCTTTTGTAATTACTAATCATGGCAAGAAAGTTTCTAAATGACCTAATCTGTGATACAGTTTGAAATTTTGATATTAAGGGATGTTTTACAGCTTTAATACTTCACAATATTTCTGGTATAAAACTATGCAAAGATATGTCAAGACAAGGGAAATACCAATGTGAAGGAATTTTTGGTGCCTTTCAAAAGGAAAATTTTGTGGGAAATTCAGATCCTGTTTGTCGCTACTGAAATGTGCTTTTGGCATCGTACTTCTGTCCATGTTATAGGACCTAGTGTGTTCGATATTGCTTTTATGTTATTTTTCTTCATTTTGTGTTCAAAGAAGTGTATATTATGGTTAAGGTTAGCTTGCTTTTCTTATTCTTTTCTGGTCTTAAAATTGAACTGCCATGAAGCACACTTCTTTGAAAGTTTGGACGTTGATGGAGAGCTGCATTTAAGTTCCTATGAATTTGGATTGTCTTCAAGGTTTTCGGATATAGATGAGCATTCTAATTTTCTTGGTTTTATATGTGGAGCAGAAACAGTGGGGCAACAGAAACAAGCTGGACCACCTTATTGGGGGGGGGGGGGGATATATGAGCGGCATGATGCTAAATTGATCAAAGTTCGTTCTCTTTTTTCTTTAGTTAAATTATTATGTTGTTATGCAGTGTCTATGGACTAGCCACAAATTAGTTTGAGCAGTTAGATGCTTTGTGATTCAATTTTGACTCCATAATTCCATATGCATTGATTTTTTGGTAATCATTTTCAATGTTCGTTATATGTCCGTGCATTCTTATTGTTTCAGGCATATTTATTGGCTTCTATAATCTGTAGAAAGAAATGGAAAAGTCTTAGTGCATTGATCTTTTTCTTCAACCCCTGATGATCTTGACAAACATTCTTGACACTGTTTTTGACTTCTGCTTGTTAATGCGACTTATATTCCTTGCATCTAGTTACTAGTATGCCAAATGACCTAAACATACTCTGAACATGTATGAGTATATGGGGAAAATTTATCAACACTGAATCAATTTTTATACTTCTTACTTATAATCACTTATAAATTCTAATACTTCTTGTCCCCGTGTGTACACCTATGCTGGAAGATGTTAAATCATTTCACAGGTTAATATTGATTATAAGTTACAGATGATATATCCTTTTAATGCAAATGGGCTTGTGATCTCATCTCTTAATTGTTTTCTTGCAATGTGTCTTGCATATGCTTGCTCCATCCTTTTGATTTATGTGATCCCTTGTGTAAGTTGTGGGAAAAAAGAATTGTTATATGGTTTACAGCATCTTGGTAGCTCCCACTAATCACTATATATGGTCTGGCTTCCAGCTATGTGCTTGGTCATTTTTCACCCAAGTTGACCTTTGAATTTTCTTGAGCTTTCTGATCAGTATAACATCACTGCCTCTCCTGTTAAGGATTCATCTGGGTGGCTTCGTGCTTGTCTAGTTTGTTTTTCTCATTGTTTTCTTGTCATGTTTGAAACTCACATTTTTGAGTGGAACTATGTGTGCATGCAAGCTTATTATATTTGGTTCTTACATATTAAAAAGAACTTCCAGTATCAGTCTTCGCTTTCTTCTTTTTTTTTTTGATCAATCAGTCTTCACTTTCTCTCGTCTCCCTAAAAGCTGGAATTTTATGTGTTTCATCCTCAGGCTGCTGCATGGCCTCTTCATGAATACCAGTTTCTTCCAGAGCAGCCCAGTGTCAGATCTGACACATATGAAAGAGTTGCTCCATATCACTTCTATGATTCACCTGTTGATGGTCCAAGTACCAGGGATTCATCATTATCTACTGGAGGGCCGTTTATGCATGGAAATGAACAAGTGTCCACAGGATATGGTTTCGACGGTCAGTTCTCAAGTGTTAATCTTTTGTCTCAACAAGGCAGGCAAGGCCATATCTTTTCGTCTGCTTTGGGAGAGCATGATGTTCGACAAAGAAATTCTCTTATAAACATCAGAATGGATGCTCAGCGCAGTGCTCATCCAATTATTGGGCTTGAGAATCCCTCTATCTCGTCTGATAGACGGGTTACTTATGATGAAGATGTTCCACGGGCTGATAGGAAACACAAGGTATGCTAAAAGGACATATTTAAATTATGCTTCATTCTAACTGAATATTAGTATTCATTAAACTTTGATCTTTTCTTGTAGGGTGACGAAACAAGAATAGTCAGGGCAGTTGAAGCAAATGAGAAGCGAATTCAGAAAGAGCTTGAGAAACAAGATATTTTGAGGCGAAAGGTATTGCTATTTTTTTAAAAATTATTATCATAATTCTGTATTCTGTGAGGGTTACTAGTCAATTGATATATAAAATCTTGATTATGAAGAAAGAAGAACAGATGAAAAAAGAAATGGAGAGGCACGATCGTCAAAGACGGAAGGAAGGAGAGAGGTTGATGCATGAAAAGCAGCGAGAAGAGGAGAGACTGCAGCGAGAACAGAAGCGCGAAATGGAGCGAAGGGAGAGGTTTTTACAGAAAGAATCTCTGAAAGTAAGTTCAGGAACCTATTTTTATGTGGCACATATTCTTTCTTCCAGTTTTGTGAATGAATTCTGTTCTCTTAATTTAGGTTGAGAAAATGAGGCAGAAAGAAGAACTCCGTAGAGAGAAGGAGGCAGCAAGACTCAAAGCTGCCACTGAGAGGGCTACCACGCGCAGAATTGCCAAAGAATCTATGGAGTTTATTGAGGATGAACGCTTGGAACTCATGGAGTTGGCTGCTTCAAGCAAAGGGTTACCATCTATAATTTCTCTCGACAGTGACACTTTGCAGAACCTTGAATCATTTTGAGGTAAGTGTTGCATGAAATATCTAATTAACAATTTTGTAGTCTTGTGTATCTTTTGCTATGTGATTGGTCTTTTTCTAAGGTCATGTTATATATTAAATGAATTTTACTATTTCATATTCCGATATTTCTTTATTCATGTTGTGGGGAAATCTAAAACTTATATTGTTTCCTCCAATATAGCGCTTTCTTTTTTCCCTGGCGTGATGTGGTTCAGTCTGAATCAGATACGATTCAGCCGATCTGTGATGGTATTGAACAACACTTTAACCATGAATTAGAAAGCAGTGAATAATTAAGTTGGATGAACAAAGTCAACAAACCTAAATTGGAAAAAAAGTCTATACAAATAATTAATAGGGCAAGGATACATAAACCCACTTTTTGGTTAAATCTCCAATTGAAAAGTAAAAACATGATCTGGTTTTTTATTATTGTTATTATTATATTATAATCGTTGTTGTTGTTGTTGTTGTTGTTGTTGTTGTTGTTGTTATTATTTCTATACAACAAAATTTCTCTTCAAGTAACTGTACATTTTAGTCTTGCCATGCAACTTGTAATTTCTTTACAACATTGATTTGAATATTCTCATAATATGCTTGATATGTGGTTTTGCATCATTTATAGTCTCATTTTTTTTTGATTATTTTTCTTGGATTTTAAATTTCATAAATCTTCAAAAGTTGATTTGTACAATTTCACTGCTACTTAATATTTGGTAATAAGAAAAATGGTGAGCTGGGTTGATGAGATTTTGTTACCCATCTTTCCTTTAACTTTATCTTGTTTTTCTTTTCTCCTACAGTTTTATTCTTATCTTCGAGAAGCTGTAGCAGGATTTTGCAATTTAGTAATGAAAATGATGATCTTGCTGATTATATTTTGTCTTCTATTTTATCTCTTGGTTTTGTTCTTTCTTTTCTCCTATGATTATATTCTTATATTCTGAGAAGCTGCAGTAAGATTTTTGTTTTTTTGTAGATATGTTGAGTACATTCCCACCCAAGGTTGTGCCATTAAAAAGGCCTTTTGCAATTCAACCCTGGACTGATTCAGAGGAAAATGTAGGGAACATTCTCATGGTACGTCTCAATGATCTTTCCTCCCTCCGCTTCTTTTGTTGATGTGGCGTGAATATAGAATAAAAAAAGGAAAGCACCCCCATGTATGTATAGGGCATGTCTTTGTACATCCCTGTGCAGGTGTTTTAATAGTATTTTATATGTCGTCATGTCTGCATTTCTTTTTATTATCTAATGAAATGATTTCCATGTTTAAAGAAGAAAGTATGTTCTGTGATTTCCTAGAGTTTTCTCTACCTTTATTTCTTTTGATGTATTCTTAATTGTTTTTTGATTGGAGGAAAGGATCGAAAACTTGCAACACACAGAACATGCACATATACACCCCGGTGAAGGTGGGTGTTAATCCCAGGTCTTGGGGTCTCCCAAGACTTTGCCACTAGTCCCAAGTGTTACCTTATTTTTTTTATGGATAAGTTTGTGTTCATCTCTGCACTCTTGTGGTGACAGTACAGACATCAACAAGCTATTGGCTATAGATATACCTGTTTGTATGCACATGCTCTTTCTGCTTGCCTAGTAATGACAGTTTCTATACAAACGCTTTTATTACATTAGAATATTGTAAGCTCAATCTTGATCTGTATCTTTTGCTTGATACTGTAAAATGGATTAAAATTTTACAGTGGATTATGTATTCAGTTGGTCTATGGAGGATCTGATCTGTATGATTTCAGCAATGAAATTACATTACAGTCCATGGAGGATTTAATATGTAAGATTTCAGAAATGAAATTACGTTGCAGTCACTGACTGATGGTGTCTACGGTCATTTTTATGTGCTATCTGCTTCAGAGATGGAATTTAATATATCAAAAATATCGAATATGAGTCTCTGGCGACATGGAGATATAGTTGATTTTCTTTGTTTTCTGTTCAGGTTTGGAGATTTGTAATTACTTTCGCTGATGTTCTTGAGCTTTGGCCTTTTACTCTTGATGAACTTGTCCAAGCTTTTCATGATTATGTAAGTTCTTCATGGTTTCAGTGATTCCAAAATTTTAAAACTTTTAGTATTGATTTTCTGCATCTTTCCTTTCTTGGTAGTTGTTATTCATATTGCGGTCGTTGTCTGGTACTTTTTCAGGACCCAAGGTTGCTGGGTGAGATACATGTTACTCTTCTCAGAATTATCATAAAAGATATTGAAGATGTTGCTAGGACACCTTCTGTTGGGCTGGGAGCAAATCAAAGCTGTTCTGCTAATCCTGGAGGTGGGCATCCACAGATTGTTGAAGGGGTATGCTCTGTCCTGTGACTACTTGCAGCAGCTTCAAGTTTATTCTTTGTTTTTGGCTTAGAATTTTGTTCTGTATCAGGCATATGCGTGGGGTTTTGATATATGTAGCTGGCAGCGCCACTTAAATCCATTGACATGGCCTGAAATGTTGCGACAGTTTGCTTTGTCCGCGGGATTTGGGCCACAACTAAAGAAAAGGAGAATTGAACGGGCTTATTTTCGTGATGACAATGAGGTCTGGTCTTTTTGCATCTGACACCTTGTGCTACTATGAAAACAGTTGGCTGTTTTTATTTTGACTAGAATAATTATCTTGTGCTGTTGCTATCAGTGTCTTCTTTTAATTGTTATTTGTACATGCATCTGTGTTTTTGGTATGGGAGCTTGGCCTCTTCTCCACTGACTCAGTATCTCACGTTTCAGGTTTTCATGTCATTTATACTCACTTTCTTCCATCTAATGAGATCTTCATTATTTATCAAAAGGAAAAAAAAAAAAAAAATTCGGTCCATTTGAATTGCATATTATATGTTTAACAGTCTACCCAGATCATAAATTGTTAAAGTATGTGATAGTCATAATTTGTCATTATTTATTATGATGTGAACTGCACATGCATAATTAATGGCGAATGTGTAACTTCAATTGGGAGTTTCAGGTAACGTTACTTTATCATTTCTGACATTCTGGTATTTTTTTTCATCGATACTGAACATCATAAAATTAGTAGGTTATGTCAATTAAAAACAATTGCATTTTAGTAGTAGATAAGTAAATCTGTTTTACAGTAACCAGAAAATAGGACCAATGAACAGGTTTTAAAGTAATTGTATCGGCAACTGTACCAGTTGACTCAAATATCGATAAAGATTGGCCGATCCGTATCAGTATCAGACTGTATCGGTCTGAGACATTGGATGAAATCGTGATCGTGACCCCTTTCATGTACCAACTGATATCGTTATGGATTGATCTATCCATATCAGCAGCGGACGGTAGTTTACCTGTGTCAAGCAGTGACGACTTGCATGTATTATCCTTGCGTAACATCTTGAAAAACCGGGAACTTTCATTATTTACATATGTTAGCATCCACCTGACAATTCAGTCTGCATATGAAACGATATGCTAGAAATAAATGTTTCCATGTTCAAATTTTACGTGGATTGATTCAATATAAGTAGGCGGGTTTCTTTTTTAGTTGGGCCATCTAGTGAAGAGTTCTGAATGATCCATTTCTGACATGTGACAGCTGAGGTGGTGACCCTGAAAAATATCCATGTCTTTGCCACCTCATTCTCTCTTCATGGTTTAAATTTCAGATTAACGTAGCACCACAAAGTGGCGAAAGACCTGTTTCTAAATGATTCTTTCATTTTAAAAATGGAAATATTGATCCAGCTCAGTGATTCAATATGCATTGGGTATAAGCTTATATGGAAAGAGGGATTGCTCAGTTGATTAAAACAGATGCTTGTTTGTCAAATGGATGGACTTGATTCGTTGCGTTATCCCTCCACATGGTAGAATTAGAGAGGCTCATCTAGTAGGGATGCAAGTTTGGTTGACTGGCTTAGAACCCAATTAGCCTAGACCTATGTTACATGGGCCCGGATGTGGGTGTCGGGTGCGGGTGTGTGGTAGGTGTTAGACTCATCTTGTTCCCATACCATAGGATACAGGGACTCTGCCCATGTATTATATGTTTTGAACTTGTTTATGCTTAGTAATACCAAAATATGATACTAAATATACATAATATAAATTTCTACCCATTTTAAACTCGATAAAGAAGTATAGAATGAAGATAAAAGAGGCATTTGCTTAAAATAGAGGAAACATCTCTTAAAGAAAAACTGGACATGGTTGTGTCATGGATCCCATATCCATACCTAATGTCGTGTCGTGTTGACACGGGTACTTTGGGGTGAGTAGAAGAGTCCATGTAACATTGGCCTAGATCAAGTTTAGGGTGAGCTGTTTTGGCTTTTCTTCATGATGGCCTAAACCTCAGCTCAATTTTAGGCCCAAACTTTACTTCAGGCTGGGTTCAACCATCCTTGGCCCAACCTTATGGGGCTTGGTTGGCTTGACGTCTCATGTATAATTTATTGTGCTTATGGTTTTGGATTTTCTTATCAAGGCCATGGTTTTTGACAAATTGGGATGGCGGATTAGTATTTGTGTCAAGTAGTTGGGATAAATGCATTTTGTATTGTTGTTTTGAATTTTCACCAAATTTAGCGAAATTTCCCAAAAAAGCTTCCTTTTTAAAGGGGCATTGGAATTTTTGATATATTGGTATTTTCCTTACCTTGAAAATACCTTCTACAGATTTTCATGGGAAATATTGTGAAGCAAAGTTCCGATAAGATTTTTCTGTATTGAAGGCACAAAATTCCCATAAAGTTCGGAATTTAAAACCTTGATCATGAATATATGTCTATAAGATATGTGTATGTATCAATACATGCGCATGCACACACACATATACATATACATACATGTGTATATATATATATATATATATATATATATGCATAAATAATAGATTTTTCTTGGCATATATGAAGAAAGGCCTTGTTGTATATAATATAAGATATGATTTGGCTGATTTAAATGCCTTCCCTTCAACTTTTAATTTATAATGGGCCGGCTCAAGTCAAGCGGGACTTCGATGATTCGAGTTGAGCTTTAAAAGAAGCTCATTTTCTTAACTAGCATAAGCCAAACTTGAGTAGGCTCGGCTTGCTTGCTTCATTAGTAAATATATAATTTTATAGATAAAATAATATTACTAAGCTTTGAGACTAAATATAAAATTTGTAGTTATTTCTTATAATTAAAATATGTAGTTATTTAATTCTTTTTTAGTGTTATATTTGTCAAATTTATGGAATTTGTAGATTTATAATTAATAGGTTTTGACTTCATGTGACCCAATAATATTATTAGACCGAATTTGACAACACTTGGGGGCTGTTTTGGGATTAGTTAGGCTTCATGTCAATGGATATACTTGTACTTTTTATTATGCGTTTGTACAGTTTTTTTGTATTTTATATAAAATATACTCATTTACCGATCAAAATAAAAAAATATTATTATTAGACCGAGCTGTGCTTTTGCGAACTTAGCCTAAGCCCAAAATATATTAACGAGCCGTAGCCTTCCTCATGGTTTATGAGCTCGAGCTGAGCTGGACAAAGTTCGGCTCTTTTACAGCCCTAGCTGAACCCAATAAAAATTAATCAGGATGAGCTCATGCCTCTGGAAGGTTGGGCTGAGAAGTTGGGGAGGGTGGAGAATAAATTGGGTTTATTGTTGGAGCACATTAATGGTTGAACCGTATGGAAGATGATGGCATTATGGGTAGGACTGAAATGGCTGAGAGAGAAGATCTCAAAAAGGAATTAGCGAGGGTTGCTAAGATGGAGGGAATTAGTTGGAGATAGAAATCAAGGGCCCTATGGTTGAAAGGAGATAGAAATACAAATTTTTTTCCACAAAATGGTGAATGTTAGGAACACGGTCAACACTATTAGGAGGGTGATGGTGGATGGGACAGAACATTTAGAAGAGGGAGACATCAAGACAGCTGTGGAAGGTTACTATGAGAAACTATTTTCAGAGGAGGTAAGGGTCAGACCAAAATTGGATGGGGTGTTTTGTGATGTGTTATCCGTTTTAGAAGCGGACAGCTTAGAGAAACCTTTTACTGAAGTTGAAGTTTGGGGGGCAATTAAGGAGATGAATGGAGATGAGTCACCTGGTCCAGATGGTTTCACTATCTATTTTTTCAAGAGATGTTGGGAGGTGGTTAAGGAGGACACGATGATGGTTTTTATTGAGTTCTTTGTCAAAGACAAGCTGGTTCAAAATGTTAATGCTACGTTTATCACTCTCATCCCAAAGAAAGGTGCATCAGATATTAAAGAGTTTCGCCCTATTAGCCTAGTGGGTAGTTTGTTTAAGATTTTGGCCAAAGTGCTGTCAAATAGATTGAAGAAAGTTGTTGTAGACGTTATTAGCAATACTGAGTGCTTTTTTTTTGGATGGGATGTTGATAGCCAACAAGTGTGTAGATTCAGTTTTGAAGAACAAAGAGAGTGCCTTGATCTGTAAAGTGGATTTGGAGAAGGCTTACGACCATGTGAATTGGGATTTCCTTCTATATATTAGGAGGAGGATGGGTTTTGGTGTAAGATGGAGAAATTGGATTAAGTTCTGCATTGGCTCTCCCTCTTTTTCTGTTTTGGTAAATGGTTCAGCTGTGGGCTTCTTCAAGTCCTATAAAGGGCTTAGGCAAGGCGACCCTCAATCACCCTTTTTGTTTATTATGGTGCTGGAATGTCTTGGGAAGTTGATAAGATGTACAGTTATGTATGATCCAAGGAGTGAAGGTGAGAAATACAGCTCCTAGTGTATCTCACCTTCAGTTTGTCGATGACACTTTAATCTTTTGTAGGGCAAAGCATGGAGGTTTGAAGGCTTTGAGGTGTGTGTTTCTTTGCTTTGAAGCGGCGTCGGGATTACATATTAGTTTGTCAAAATCTGAACTGATTGGGGTGGGGGAGGTGGGCAATGTAAATCAGCTGGTAAGTTGGTTGGGTTGCAAAGTGGGTTCTCTTCCCTCTTTGTATTTAGGCTTACCTTTGGGTGCTCAATACAAAAGTAGAGGGGTTTGGAATAAGGTGGCGGAAAGATTGGAGAAGTTGGCATCATGGAAGTCAAGGTATTTGTCTAAAGAGGGAGGCTAACTCTCTTAAAAAGCACGCTTGCCAATCATCTTACTTACTATATGTCTTTATTAAAGATTCCGACATTTGTTGCAAGAAGATTAGAGAAAATATAGAGAGATTTTTTGTCGTATGGTAACGAGGAGAATCATAAATATCATCTAGTCAATTGGTCCCAAGTGTGCTCTAGCAAATCTAAAGGGGGTTTGGGTTTGAGAAGCTTAACTAGGTTCAATGTTTCTCTCCTAGCAACGTGGCTATGGCGTTTTAGGATGGAGGAAAAGAGTTTGTGGAGAGAGTTGATTAGTGCAAAATATGGGTTGGAGGAAGGGGGGTTGGTCAACTAAGCTTGTCAATTCCTCTCACGGGAGAGGTTGTTGGAAAGGGATTTGCAAGATTTGGGAGGCGTTTGAGAAGGGGGTTAGGTTTAAGGTGGGGGTAGGGGATACGATCAAATTTTGGATATATTCTTGGTGTGGGGATGCCCCATTTATGCAGAGGTTCCCTAAGGCAGCGTTGCTAGCTTCTAATGTTAACGCTTGGGGTGAAGGATTACCTCATCTTACAGGAGTCGGGATGGAGTTGGGATCTCAGATTGAGGAGGAATGTGTTAAGAGTGGGAAGAAGAGGAGGTAGTTAGGTTACTTGAGGAGGTATATAAGACCACCTTAAGAGAGGGAGGAGATATCAGGTTGTGGAGATGGTCAGTAGAAGGAGTGTACTCAGTTAATTCTATGTATCAGTCTCTAGGGGAGACGATCTTGTGGGATGGTCCTTGGAGGTTGATCTGGAATTGTGGTACACCATCCAAGGTTGCGTTCTTCTTGTGGATGGCTGTTGAAAATAATATACCTACAGTGGATAACTTGAAGAGAAGGGGTTGGTCTTTGGCTTCTAGATGCTGTTTTTGTAAGAAAGAAGAGTAATCTGCTGCGCATCTCTTCCTTCATTGTGAGTTTGTTCGAGGTATTTGGTATGCTTTCTTTCGTAGATTTAAACTGTGTTGGGTTTTACAACAAGATCTTAAGGAGGTTTGTTGTGGTTAGGATTGGAAGAGGAAGAAGAGGAGTAGTAGATGAGTTCAATTTTGTGGAACTTATGTCCAGTGGTCATAACCTGGTCAATCGGGTGCGAAAGGAATTGCAGAATTGTTGAAGACAAGGAAACTCAATTTCAGAAATTGGTGGAAAAGTCTGTTTCTCTGCTTCTTCTTTTTTTGTGAGCGTCGAATTACCCAGAATTTAGGGGTTCTTTGTTTGAAGATTTTGATCACTGTTGGGTGTTATATTGGGATTAGTTGGAATGTATAGATTCTGGACAGTTTGGGGCTATAGTGCATTATTGCTAATTAGTAGTTTTTTGTAAAAAAATGCAAGTTCTGTACAGGGCAGTCTATTGACACACACACACACACACACACACACACACATATATATATACATATATATATATTAGATTTACAGTTACTGATAAAAAGAAAGGGTTGGCTGAGTTCGGGAACTGGGTGGGCTTGGGCCCAATACATAGTTAGAATGGATTGGCTAGGTGACCCAACCCAAGTTCGGCCAATGTGTGCCTTAACATCCAGAGAAGAAAAATTAAGGGATCACCGGAAAAACGGAGTGCAAGTTATGTAAGAATGTGGATGGGGTAAATAGCTTTAATGAAGATTTTAGTCAAAGGATTGCAAAATCTCCATTTCTACAACAATGGCTTGTTTATTCATGAGTAGGAGATTGAGAACAAGTTGTTACTTACAGAATTAGAGCTGAGAATATGAAGTTTGGTTTGTTTCAACTAGTGTGTGAGGTGTGAGTGCATTCTGATCAATTAATATAAAAGTTTTATATGACAGCTCAAAAACCAACTATGTTTTATGAAGTCGAATGCTGTGCAACCTAGAAGCTGCCCATTTGTAGAATGATTGTAAGCGAGATGAGGATGTTGAGATGAATGAGTGGAGAGACTTGGAGATGTAGGACTGGAAATGAAAGATCTTCAAAACTTGGGAGTTAGGAGTACCACTAACAGTGAATATAAAATAAACAATGATGGTTTGGGTATGTCAAATGATACCAACGATCTAGCAGTGAGCTGGTGCAGTTGAAGGCTCTAAAAGTGCGAGACAAATTCCAATAAGGACAGGGATGGGATTTATAAGATTTGAAAGCACTTAGTATAACCATAAAATGGTTTTCATGAGTTGGAATTGCTAAACATGATTTGTGCTCCCATCCCTACCTAATGGGGATAAGGCATTTGAATTTATGTTGATTTGCATTGATACGAATACGTATCAGAGTATGACAGGCACACTAGGTGTCGATTAACCAAATCCATTGTAAAGGTAACTTTTTTAATGGGCATTTGCCACTTCAAAATTTTGTAGAGGAAATAGTAGTCATTATTATGTTATAATACAGGTTTGGAAAGAAGAGATGAAATAGAATCAAGATTGTTACAGCACCAACTGGTCTTCTTTTGAATCCAAAAGTCCAACATGGGTGCGTCATCATTATAAAATCCATGCATGATAGGGCTAGCCAACTAAGTTCCCTAGTTTCCTTGTTAGTTAACTTAGTTAGAGGCAATGCTGGATTGACCCTTATAAATTATCCAAGCAAATGAAGATAAAAAGGTTGAATACTTTTAACAAATGGTTTGAAATTGAGATCGCCGATAGTGTAATACTTAATGAATTCATGAAAACTTGATAGACTGTTAGAAAATCCATTGATAATTCGTCAACATTTTCCTCAACATCCTTATGTTGGTTTTGATTTTTGATAGTGCTGATGATGCTTGGCCAAATATGTTGGTTACATCTAGGTTCTAATGTTAAAGTGATACTACTAAAGGGATTATGGTTTCTTCTATTTATTTATTTTATTGTGCAGTTGAGCATATTATTACATTTTTAGCCTGCCATACTCTTGAGTTTTTTTTGTTTCTGTCTTCCCCGTATTTCCTTCAAAATAACAGTAATTCTTTCTGGGTGTAGGGTAATGATGGTGAAAATATAGTTTCTACTTTACGCAATGGTGCAGCAGCTGAAAATGCTCTTGCCATGATGCAAGAAAAGGGGTTTTCTCATCCACGCAGATCCAGGAATCGCTTGACACCTGGGACTGTCAAATTTGCAGCATTTCATGTTCTTTCTCTTGAGGGAAGCAAGGGCCTAACAATAATGGAAACTGCAGATAAGATTCAGGTAATTTTGGATGAACGTTAAATTAGTTGTTATTTTTCCTCTGATCCCTTTCACTGATTTTATTTTTTGTTGTTGCAAGAAATCTGGGCTTCGGGATCTTACGACGAGCAAGACACCGGAGGCTTCTATTGCTGCAGCTCTGTCAAGGGATACAAACCTTTTTGAAAGAGTAGCTCCTTCGACGTATTGTGTACGGCCTACTTTTAGAAAGGACCCTGCTGATGCCGATGCAATACTAGCAGCAGCAAGGGAGAAGATACAAATCTTCCAAAGTAGGCTTTCAGATGTGGAAGATGCTATTGATGTTGATAGAGATGACGATTCTGAATGCGAAGTTGCTGAGGATGCTGAAGTTGATAATTTTGGTACTGCATCAAATCCGAACAAAGAGGCCCAACATTCTGATGTGGTGAACACTGCTCAAGCAATGATTTGTTCAGGAAATGGAATGGATAGTTTCTGTAATGAAGTTGCAGAAACTCTACAACATGGGCTTGGTGTTAATGGCAAGGGTTTCTCTTCACATCTTTCCGAAGTCTCCAAAGATTTAAACAGTTCAGGTGCTTCCACTCACCAGTCTGTTAATGCTGCTAAGAATGGCAAAGAGTCAAAGTATTCATGATGAAGAGGACACAGAGATTGATGAAAGCAAATACGGTGAACCATGGGTTCAAGGACTTACAGAAGGGGAATACTCTGATCTCAGTGTTGAGGAGCGTCTTAATGCCCTTGTTGCTTTAATTGGTGTGGCAATTGAAGGAAACTTGATTCGTGTTATTCTTGAGGTAATATTTTTATTTTCTTTTTTGATCTCTATTGACCTATTTCTGTTTGTTACTGTCTGGAAGTTGAAATGAATAATTTTCCAGGAATGCTTGGAAGCAGCAAATGCTCTTAAGAAGCAAATGTGGGCAGAGGCACAACTGGGTAAAAGGCGAATGAAAGAAGATTATGCAACAAAGTTGCAATATTCTTCCTTCATGGGGGTCAAGGCTGAACCACAACTTATTGGTTCTGCAATAGAAGGCAGCCAAAGCCCATTGGTTGACCTTGATAACAAAATTCATGAGGCATCTTTGAAACTTGAAGTCAAACAAGAACCATTTCTCAATCTGCAGAATGTCCAGAGTTACTCTAATAATTTGCCTACAGAAAGGATCATATTACCGCAAGATTGTTCTGCTGGTCTGGATAATTTGCCACTTCAACAACAGGGATATGCTGCAGAAAAGTCACGTTCACAATTAAAATCTTATATTGGTCGCAAGGCAGAACAGATGTATGTATATAGGTCGCTGCCTCTTGGTCAAGATCGCAGATGTAATCGATATTGGCAGTTCATTACATCTTCTACGAATGATCCTGGTTCTGGCAGGATATTTGTTGAATCACATGTTGGATGTTGGAGGCTTATTGATTCTGAACAGGTAGAATATCTTCTATGGATTTTTTTTTTTGTTCCTGTTTTGATAGTCAATTTAGATGCACCTTGACATAGCATATATCTATCTATGCAACAATTAACTTTTTTGTGTCAGAAACATGCCATTGCCTATTTTTACGAAAATGTTGTCTCTTGTTTTCAACTTCCCTATGCCTAAAGCACCTGTGTATTATATTGAGGAAGTAACTGGATAGTTATTTTAATCAAAGTAATAGGGGTACAAATGTTATCAAGTTAATGCAGGCTTGAGCATTGGGATCTCATTCATTCATTACAATTTTTTTTTTTCTGATCAAGGCTTATTGATTCTAAAGAAGTAGCAATCTGTTATATGGACTCTTTTGTGGTGTTCTAATCTTTCTAGGTGCACCTTGACACAGCATATGAATATTCATCTTAAAGAAATGACATTCAGGAGCCTCAATTACTTTGGAATTCTCAAGTGTCAGAGGCATGCTGACTTTTGTTACTCATAGAAATCTTAATTTGTTATATCTCTTGTTTTCAGCTATCCTATTCATGAAGCATTTCTTTCTATAGCATTAAGAAACCACTCATTTGAGAATAGTTGCTTCATATGATTTATTTTTTGATGAAATGCTTCATATCAATTATTAGGGGAAACAAGTGCTATCTATGTTAATACAGGATTAAGCATTGGGATCTCATTTGTTTTGTCACTCTCAGTTTCTTCTGAAACACGTTTTTTGTGAATTAGTCTACAAAGTTTGTATTCGAAGTTAAAATGTACACCCACTATGATTTCTAATTTGTTTTTTTAAGGCATTATTAATATTCTGTAATATAATCGGAGTATGGAGGGCTGTTAACCACCGTTTAAGTTCTGACTTATCTGGAAATGTTGAATAAGTATTTTAGGGCCGTAGCTTTTGAATTCTTTTGATTTGCATTATATACGCGTTTGTGGTTTTGTGATTTGTAGCTTCTGTTTATTGTTTATTTTTCATTGAATTCTATGATTCAATTACATGCAGGCATTTGATGCTCTGTTGGCATCTTTGGATACACGTGGGATTAGGGAATCCCATTTGCACTTGATGTTGCAAACGATTGAGATATCCTTCAAAAAATCTGTTGGAAAAGCTTTGCGCCCCAACTATATGGGTCCTAATGAAACTAATGTCAAAACTGAATCTGCTGACATGGGTTTCAGTCCTGATTCCGATGATGTGGATAGTCCAAGCAGTATGGTATGTGGGTCAAATTCTGATACTTCAGAGCTCTCGTTATCTTTCAGGATTGAACTTGGAAGGAATGAGATGGAGAAAAATAATGCTTTGACAAGATATCAGGATTTCCAAAAGTGGTTGTGGAACGGATGTTTTCATCCTTCAGTATTATGTGCCGTGAAATATGGGAAGAAAAGATGCAAGCAGCTGCTAGGAATTTGTGATTTCTGCCATGATTCTTACTTCTCCAAGACAACCACTGGCCTTCTTGCTATAGGACTTTTGGCACTTTAGATAACAACTTAATATTTTCTGAACATGTTCTATGTGAAGAGAAACGGAAGTTGGACCCTATTTGTAATTCCAATGATAAAGATTTTTTGCTACCCCTGAGAATTAGATTGCTCGAGGCGCAATTAGCTTTAATTGAGGTGAGTATACTGCGCTTGTTGGATGTTTCTATCTGGATAAACAGTTTTATTTATTTATTTTTGTCAATCAATACTATAGTTCTACTTAAGCTTACATTTGAAATGCTTTGTTCTGGTATCTTATGGCATTTATTTTTGACTTGTCAGGTTTCTGTTCCACCAGAGGCTCTTCAGCCTATCTGGACAGAAAACTACCGAAAGTTGTGGGGTATGAAGTTGCACACTTTATCATCAGCTGAGGATCTTCTTCAGGTGTACAATTTTTTTCTTACTTTCTCTTTGGTGCATTGATTGGATATTCTGTATGCCTTATCAGTTATCGATCAATTATAGTTAAATCATTTAAGTTTCTTCCTTCTTTTTTATACCCTAAATTCATAAGATGGTCAAAGTATTGGTTGTCTGGTACTGTCTAAATTGTCGCAGAAAACTCAAATCAACAAATTTATTGGTTGGTAACGGAGGAATATTTCAATTACCAAAAAAACAAAAACAAAACTGAGGAATATTTTATTTGCCCATCAAGGGATCAAGCTTCTTCTTTTGTATGGTTGATTCTTTGAAACTTATTGGCATTTGTCAAGTGTCTTTACTCTTTACATCTTCCATATAGGCTTGAAAGAATGTGTTTGAAGTGAGAGGCTGGAATTGTAGAATTCCATTTATAATTGCTATGAACCTATGGGTTGTTACAAGGAGCATAAACCCAGTGCTGGAGCACTAATGAAATGCCTACTACTGTTCTTACATTGGAGTGAGTGAGCATTTCAGTATGGATTGTAAAACTTCCTAGAATGACATTGATACATAGCTGTTGCACTGGTAAAACATCAGTCGGCCTAGATTATATTCTAGCATGATATAATGTGTACTCTTGCACAATAGCAATTGACTTGGAAGTTTTAAATCAGTGTAGACATTACATAATTGCATACCGGCAGTGCATGTACGTTTGAAATTAGGGCAGCATAAAATGATCTGGAAAGGGTAATGTTGTCGTGGGCCCCAAATCAAATGGCGCAATTGGTAGCTTGGTAAGATCACACCTGGATTAGGAGAAAATGTTACTATATGTTTTATATCCACATGTTAAATGAACATTACAGAGAAATCAAGCATGATTTCATGTATCATCCAGTACTGGTCCTTACCAGCTGATATGTACTGGTATCGGACCTTATCGGTCTGGTACCGGTTTGTATTGGATGGTATTAACTTGTACGTTCAGCTGTGCAAGTGGTTCTTTAAGAGAATTAGAAGGAAAAAAAAAGAACCTTACTGGTAAAATCGACAGATAAAAATGGCTTGAGATCGTCTGGAGCACTTCCTGTCTCATCATCTGGAAACAGGTGTACACGTCTTTATGGAGCAGACGAGTAAATCTGGACCAGATGATGAATAAAACAAAGAGCACTCCAGCTTCCAGATAATGAGTTCAATAAAAATAGAGAGGAGGAGAGAAAGGGAGAAGCAGAAACACGCACACACGCACATATATATTCTTCCCTTTTTTGGGTCGTCTTCTTTTCTTATATGCGTTCTATTAAAGAGAAAATAGCGACAGTATGGTATGATGGCCATAGATTACTTCTTCCCTTTTTTTGTGTTTTCTTCTTTTCTTTTGTGTACTATTAAAGAGAAAATAGCGACAGTATGGTACGAGGTCCGAGATCCGAGATCCGAGATCCGTACTGGTCCGCTACCTGATACTGAGAGTTTAAAGTTTAAACCATGAAAATGAAGAGAACCAGATGACATGTAGAGAATTGATAGTAGCCCCTGGCTATCAGATCATTTACTATAATGGCAACCAAAATGGTTCTGATCATGTTATCTATTTCTATCGTGCTTCATGCTGTTACAATTGCTTAGTTTTCATGGAGCCGTAGAACTGGATGACTTGTCTAGTATTAGCATAATCATTGTACAGATGTTTTATATTGGTGTGTATTCTTTTTTATATTTCCATTATTTCTTTTCTGGATAATTCGTTTGTCAGAGTTCTTATTGGTGTATGTCCTTTCTAGGTTTTGACTATCTTGGAGGGTGTCATAATACGGGACTGTTTATCATTGAACTTTGAGATGAGCAAGGAATTGTTAGATTCTTCTACCCTGTCAGAGAATGCTGTTGACGATTCTTCTTTTCTTGAATCAGTACCAGTACTTCCATGGATACCACAAACAACTGCTGCTGTGGCATTAAGGCTTATGGAACTAGATGAGTCCATTTCTTACATGCTGCAGCAGAAAATCGAGTCTCATAAAGAGAAAGATGCTGGAGAATTCATAGTAAGTTGTTTTTGTTTTCCTCCAAATAAAATGCCATAATGTCCATAGGTGTAAAAATGAAAGAGATAATACTTTCATGTTTTTACTTTGTTTTACATAGGAGATGTAAAATGTGGCATCCTGCACATGCTTAAACTTGATGCTAGTGCTTTATGTGTTACAAGAAATAACATTTCTATTCTGCAGGAGCTTCCATCAAGATTTACTGTTGTCGAGAACATCCATGTGGCTGAACCAGCAGAAGCTCTAGATCAAGCTGAATTTCTGGAAGAAGAGAGCTGCGTTAATCTAGTGAGTGAACATAATAGCTCTGGACATGGACGTGGGGGCCGTGGTCATACTCGTGGTGGGAGGTTGCAGAGAGGAGTATGTGGCCACAGATTTGAATCCGGGAAGGAAAGTGCTGGGACCAGCAAGAAGATATGTCGTAGACGCCAACAGAAAGTGCGAACACGTGGACAGGGGCATGGTCGGGGATGTCGTACAGTCAGAAGTAGGCCAAGATCAGAAAAGACGATTCTCAAGGGGACGCCGTTTAGTCATTTTGGTGATACAAGTAGCCCCAAACTGAACAGTGTTGGGGAGTCACCAGGGAGCTCAAGTGGTGGAGACGGATGGAATGGTGAAGAAACCATGAGAACGCAAATGAATGATGCTGGCAATAGTAACAGCACAGAGACATCAGGGTCAGATGACGATGATCAAGCAATGGATGATGAGTATGACGAGAAGGGGGGAGACTACACTGGTGGTTTCTATGAACAATCCGACGACTTAATGGAGGTGAGTGATGATGACTTGGATGAAAATGAAGATGATGGTGATGAAGAGAGAGATGGGGATGAGGATGATGTAGATGTTGAAGATGGAGAGAGATGTAGAAATGGGAACTCAGATGGAGAGGTAATTCGAAACAAGGAAGGAGATGGCAACAGCGATGACGAAGGAACAGCGTCGGACTCTTCAGATTATAGCAGTTAGGGTATTTTGGTTTATCACCTATTCTAGGCACAGAATAAATCATGATGTACTAAAACAGAGATTATTAGCTTCTCCATTGTTTATTTAACACTAGCATTGCCTCTGTGTATATGTACCAAAGTACTAGGGATTCAATGATGTTCAAGGTTAAGGGAGCAGAGATGTTATCCCTTTATTGTTTTAAATAGATTTTTTTTTTCCAATCCAAAATGTATATGTGTTGACCAATCATCAATTTGTCCTGTCATTTTATTTATTGTTCATTAGGATTTGATTTTGATTTCGAGCAAAACTTGACATTTGGACCACAAAACAATTCTGAAGGAAATTTCGCTCTTGACAATATTTACTGTAAAACATTATACAAGAATACTTTGATAAGAAAGAGATCAATACAAGTCTAAGTATCAATACTACTTGAAGGTGCCTGGTGGGGATGTCCCTAGGTTTTGGGATCAATTCTCGTCTTTACCGTGTGGGATCAATTCTCGTCTTCACCGTGTGGGATCAATTCTCGTCTTCACCGCGTGGGTGTGAGTTAGATAATCCTTCTGATCAAGCCTTCGGGTATTAAAAAAAAAAAAAACTTTTGAAGAGGATCTTCATATAATTTCAAGAAAATTAAAACAATGGGAGTTTTATGACAAAGGAAGGTGCCACTTGGGACAGTGTGATTCGAAACCGGCCTTCACTAAATAAAGGAAGCTTGTTCAATGGTTTGCCTCCAACTGAGATATGGTGTCGCTTGACTTGCCTTTATGCTAGGCTCGTGGATCCCACATATTGTCGCATTCCCAGGAGGCCTAGGAGGCCTAGGACGGTAAGTAGATGGGTGGGTGAGTTATTGGCTATGTATGGCGATGACTCGTGGCCCTCGAGTACTAAGGTTCCTTGTTCTATGTTGTACATTCTTGTTGTCATACCTAAATGCTCAAACTCTATCTCTGTGTCGTATTCACAAGTTATATTTGAGAAGAAAGACTTTTGACGGTTGTCGTCATACCTAAAATCTCAAACTCTATCTCTGTCTTATTCACAAGTTATATTTGAGAAGAAATAC
Organism: Pachysandra terminalis; assembly: GCA_031762675.1. Lineage (NCBI taxonomy): Eukaryota > Viridiplantae > Streptophyta > Magnoliopsida > Buxales > Buxaceae > Pachysandra > Pachysandra terminalis. The sequence goes on along the minus strand of JAUPMG010105795.1, from coordinate 2,147 downwards.
TTTTGACAGAATGTCTGGGGCATAGTTTAGGCCATCTTGAAACACTTTCTGGATTATATCTCTATTTCTGTTGATGTATTTGTATTGTCATTCTATTAATTATTTATATTGTTTAAATCTTATTCTATCAATCAAAGGCATTCGAGTTTATTATCAATACAAGGAAAATATCAGTACTTTTCCGGAAGAGAAAAACCTTTTGAAGGATTTTTATATAATTTCAAGAAAAGTAAAACAAATGTGTGAGAGATGTATGACAAAGGACCTGTCTCCATTGTTGTCATTGAGGTTCAAAATTGCAAATTGCCCAAACATTCATTTGAGTCAAAATTAAGTCACCAAACAATTGGTCTAATTCCATTGTTTGGTATTGGTGTTGATATTGGATGGAGGGAATTACAGAACAAGAAATGGTAAATAACAACTTTTCTCACAAAATCACAATTGTATGTGCAGAATTCTCTTCAATCTCAAAAAGTATTCATAATTCCCTCTAAACCTATATAATCAAACTCAGGGAGCCAACAGTCTCTTGATTCCAGCCTTCTGCTCTGCAGAAAGCCTTGTTGGGAACTTGATGTTAAATCTGATTCTCAAGTTCCCCCTCTTAGAGGGCTCTTTGGGTATCGGCATCCCTTCCCTCAGCACAACCTCCTCGTAGTTGGGATGAATCCCAGTGTTGATCGGAATTGTCAAACTCCTTCCATCCAAAGTGGTGTTACGATCCCACATCGACTAAGTATAGGATTAGTTGGTGGTTTATAGGCACTTGGGCACCCTTCCCTTATAGACCGGTTTATGAGGTGAGTTCTACCCAATGTGTTCTCAACAAATGGTATCAGAGCAGGCACCTTTCGGGATGACCCTCGTTGCGGATGGGGCGACCTGGGGAGGGCTGCTACCTGGCCGTGTGCGGAATCTGCGAAGTCACCCAGTTGAGGATATGAGCCGCCGTGGATGTCGGTTCTAAAAGAGGGGTGGAATGTTACGATCCCACATCGACCAAGTATGGGATTAATTGGTGGTTTATAAGCACTTGGGCACCCTTCCCTTATAGACCGGTTTATGAGGATGAGTTCTACCCAATGTGTTCTCAACAGGTGGTGAGATGGACAGTGTAGCCTGTTAGAGCTTCAGCTCAGCTAGTGAGATCTTCTGCGTGACGACCAGATCGTTTCCGTCCCTAGTGAAAACACTGTGCGGCTTCTCATCGATGATGAAGACAAGGTCAGCAGGAAGGAGGTTTGGCTGTTCATTTCCTCTATCTGGGAAGGTAATCTTTGTTCCTTTCTTCCAACCGGATTTGATTTCAATGGTTAGAATCTCCTCTACAAGCAATGTTTTCCCGCTTGCATCAGCAATTTCCCTGGAGATCTTCAGCTTCTTGGTAGTACCTTTATAAAGGTCCTCAAGGCTACAAGGCAAGGTTCTCTTTATTGGAGGCGCCTTACGAAGAGCTTGATTCACTGATCCTACTTCCCCAAACAAATCATCTCCAAACATCCCTGACATTCCACCTGGAAATCTCGAACCGCTTCTCATGCCACCACCACCATTACCACCTCTCATTCCTCCAAAAGGGCTCGAAAACCCGAAAAAATCGGTGAAAATATCATCAGCGTTTCTGGGATTGAATCTGAATACAGTTGGTCCATCTCCAGTACGGAAGAATGAGGTTCCATCAGGACCACCAGCATCAGGTGGAGGAGGCACTTGACCTTTAATCCCCTCTTCACCATACTGGTCATAGATTGCTCTCTTCTGTGGATCACTGAGAACCTCAACAAATTCAATTCAAATTATAAGAAACTCACATGTCAGTAATTGGTAAGACGGGATTTTGAATAAAGGGAAAAATTTTAGATTTTGAGATGATTGGTAATCTCCAATCTCAAAAATTGCTAAATAGAGAGAAAATTGAGAGACCCAAATGATAGATAATAAGGAGAATTAGGAAAAATTAAATGATGGTTTGTCTTAAAGAGCTCAGTACAATGATATAGAAAGGCAAAAAAACAGAGCAAACCCAGAAAAAAAGGACGAGATTAGATTAAAATACTGTACCTCATAAGCTTCTGAAATCTCTTTAAACTTGGCTTCAGCTTCTTTCTTGTGGTTGGGATTTTTATCAGGATGCCACTTCATAG
>JAUPMG010105774.1:0-12159 GCA_031762675.1 Pachysandra terminalis | reverse complement strand
GAGAGAGAGAGAGAGAGAGAGAGAGAGAGAGAGAGAGAGAGAGAGAGAGAGAGCCATTTCTACATATAGTGCAAGCTATGTTAGCAGAGGATGATCCAAAACCAAAGCAGTTTGCTGAACGATACATCATTAATGCACTATGGTTCTTCATTGTCTAAGCTGATAAGCAATGATACCATATACATATCAGCCAATATGTATAAGTTTTTGGCAGGATTCAGACCATTCCAAAATCAAGACTTTAAACATGGATGTTACTCATGTCTAAATCCAAGTGAAATAGCCGCCATGTTATCCTACCTAGTTTACATGTCCCCTTCACATTTAAGCCAATAAGACATCATACCTCACTTAATGAAATTTTCCGATTCCAAACTACATGAAAACATGTACAAACTCATTTAGATTGAAAAACAAATCAAACATTGAGACTATATATAGATTGAAAGTTCCCAATCATTACGTTTGGCCACCACAGGTACATGAATTCCAGGATTTAAATATTAACACCTAGAACACCTATATTACGATGTAATGACGATAATTTATACATTATTTGTACACATGAAAATTCACAAGAGGATAACATGTTGGTGCATGTTGTAATTGGTGTATATATTTACCAAAAACGGGGAAAACAATTCCAACAAGTTGTGTGTGTTGCAATTGTAGTCAGAATTGATTATGTTGATGTATTTCAACAAGTGGGATTTAATGGATGAGCACATGTTCGTCACTTTTCATTCAAAGAACTACCGCTAATCTTTCTCAATGCGTCTACTCCCCAGTCAACGTTACCAATCTTATGTCTGGAAGTGATATCAATAGTGTTTGATAAAGGAACTTGTTTCTTGGTCCTTGCAGAACATCATGAGAAGAACTTTTCAATAGATTATACATTTAATCAATACATTGTTTGCAAAACAAATAAAGGACAAATGGGAAGTAAACCAACCTGATAGCCATATGAATCTGAAGCATCCACACGAGCACCTTCCTGGAGTAAGAGCTCGGTAACCTGGATTGCACCTCGCACAGCACTCCAGTGTAGCGCAGTCTGCCCAGTGTGATCGGCCGCATTTACATCTCCACCGTGCTGGCATATAGAGAAAATCAAGAAACCATACACTTAGCTCTAATATTCCTAAACTTTAGTCAATTTCAATAAAAGCAATCCTCCATCCAGTCACTGTAACATGAAATCCCAATCTCATCCAAATACTCATATATACAGTTCAAATATAAACCAAAACACATAATAATAAAAAATAAACCCCATTTAGTAAAATTCAAATCTTCAATTAAACGAACCCCATTCAAGAAAGATTCCAGAGCAAATCTATTAGAAGTCACAAACCTCGATGATATACTGTGCAGCGGCGGTCCGATTGTTCAAAGCCGCCCACTGCAACGCATAATACCCAAGCCCATCAGGTTCAGATACTGAGCAATCTTCAGACTCCACCAATCTCTGCAACTTCTCCAAATCACCGTATGCCGCCGCCGTATACACATCGTTCCGGAGACTCTCATCGCTGCCACCGATCCCACTCGCCTCACCGGAAACTCCTCCACTACCAACGGTAGCGACGGCCGTCTCACGATTCAGGGATTCGACTTCGTCAACGACCTCGATCTCATCCGCCATAAGGTCAAGAAACTATTGTGAATTCATGAGAGGCTTTGACTTTTGTAGAATCTGAAGAAGATGCGTTTGAAGATTTCTTTGCTTTTCTAATTGAATTGCTGCTTCTAGGGTTTTTCTTCGAAGATAGAAAAGGATCAGAGAGAGAGAGAGAGAGGTGTTGACTCGGCTTTAGGTTATGTTACACAGAAAAAACCAAGAAACCAGATGCCAAACCAAACCAGTTGCATATGGCTATCCGAACATGTTTAACCATTATTGGGGGAAAAATAAAAAAAATTATGGCCGGACGGGGTATTTCGAAATGTTACCTCAATGCAGTGACACGTGGATATGGCCAGTGGGACCCACATCCGCACTCCTTTTTCCCAGGTAATTTCACTTACACCCCTTTAACATTTCTAAAAACTGTAAATACACTCTTTTTGTGTTTTCTGATATTTCACCTACATTGCTTGAGGTTTTGTACAACATTTCGAAGACAATCATTTGATTAAAGCTAGATATTGGAAAGGAAAAAAAAAATTCCTCAATGCTTATTTGTTAGAATTTTAATCATATTTTTATTACTTTATTAGAATTATTAAAAGGTGAATTTTTTTTCTAAAGGTAAAAACAATAATTTTTTGTTTTATAAAAATGAGTTTATCTCATTTATATATGATTTTTAATACATAATTAAAAAGATAAATTAAAGTGCTCTGTTTGGACTAATGGAGGTATAAGTAGATTATCTAAAAATATAAGGTATATATTTGTAATTATTAAAAATATAAATGTCAACCTTTCGCTGACACTCCTTTTAGGAATCGAGTTAAAAAGCTTTTTTGTTTATCCCATAAGATTCGCATAAGAAAGGTATTTGAGTGTTTTAGAAAGTATGATATTTCTGTCGAGAATGGTGCTTCGTTACATCTTGTTATTTGTATAGAGAAATTTGAAGAGAAAAAACAGATGGTTCGTGCTCCTTATGCTAGTCCTATAATAGTTTGATGTGTATTATGATGTGTATTCGACCTAATATTAGTTTTGCGATTAGCTTAATCAGTTATTATCAAAGTAAATACATAATAGACTCATTAGAAAACAATGAAACATATTATTAAATATCGACGTAGGACAACAAATTACAGAAAATAGATTTGCAATTACGAGACTACCGTAACGTATCAATCTGCAATTACAAACTACTGTAATGTATCAAGAGGCAACATCAGAATACGTTTTCTTCCTAGGTGGAGGAACATCCCTTAGAGCAGAAAGTCCAAAAGAACGCTGGCCCGAGTTCACTCGTTCCCCATACGTTCATTTTACACTTCGTCTACTCTCTCATGGAATCACTCGGATTTTTGTCTGAATTTTTTCCTTAGGGATTTTCTCCTTCTCTATTTTGCTTCTATTTCTCATTGTTTTTCTCAATTCCTGTTTTTGAGTTGTTCTGTTCTTTTTCTTTCTCTATTTTAGATAGTCTATTTAAGTAAAATTTTGCTGCAATGGAGGTGGAGATTTTTGGTTCAGATGTTGCGTTGGGGAGGATGGTATGCTCTGTAAAGGAAGCTGTGTTTGCAGAGATGGCTTTACTTGTTTTAAAATATGTTGCTTGGCTCCTAATGGAGGTATAATTTTCAATCTTTTCTTTTCTTTTTTTTTTTGTGTGTTTCTTTATATAATTTAGCATTTCTGATGTATATATATCTGTAAAGATGAAATTTTTATTATGTGGGTTTGGGGTTTAGTGTTTGCTTTTGTTTCTCAGAGACATCTAGTGAAACGAGTTTTTTTTTTTTGTTTTGGGTAGGTCAGTTTTAATTTTAACTGTTTAAGTAGAGAGTTTCAATTTCTTCTTTAGTTTAAGCTATTAAGATTTATTTTTCTTGATTTAGGGTTTTGGGGAAGCTAGGGTTTTGCTTTAGCTAATGAAATTGTTTCCACATGTTATTTAGGTACGGTTCTTCAATTTAGGCTGGTGTTTTACCATTTTATATCTTCCTTGAACTAGGGTTTATTCTGGATATGAAAGTATTTCTGGAAGGCATATACAAGGGCATTTTCAGGATTAAGTCCTCATTTGTTAATGATTTGGAAACAAGATCAGCTGAAAAGGGTTCTACTTTTTTTTTTTATTTTAAAAATCATATGCTTGGCTTCACTTGATCAAAATTTTGTTTCTGACATGTAATCTTATTTAGTGCAAGGCTGTTGGTTAGAGATTATTTATGTTGCTTCTTGAGAGACACTTAAAGTTATTGGTTATAATTCAGTTCCATATATGATCTTCATACATTATTTTCCTATTACGAGATTGGAAAATCTTGTTTTATTTTCGAGGCTCTTTGTGCTTGTGATAATACCTCTTTTAGTAATTTTCTGTTACTATCATCGACTAGTCATGAAATTTTCTCTTTCTGTAAATTTGAGCTTAGGGTTTTGAAAAGATGAATGGCGGGCTCTTTGAAGGTTCTGATATGATTTTGCAAAATTACCACTTTCTTATGTTCCTCTTTCTGTAGTTGTTGTCCTTTACATGATTTTCTTCTTTCTTTTCATCATCTCTCTTTATTTTTTTCTTTTGATTTGTCATTCATACCTTTGTTGCCATTCATCGTTTTATCTGTACTTATGTTTGCTAAGATTTGGGAGACTCTGGGCATTTTGTTTTGACTTTTAATCTCTTACACTTTGCGTGTTATTTAACCACATGAGCTAAGTTTATTTCATATGGTGTCCCATGGTTTATATGTGCTCCTGAATTTACCTAGCATAGATGGAAGGTAGGAAAGATATCTTCTTCCTTGGTTTGGATTTTTATGTTATTCTTTTGGAAGGGAATGCAAATTAGCAACTGTGTAACTGCTTTGCAGATTCCTTGTAAATGAACTTCGCAGAGTGAAACAGCATGATCATGAAACCAAGGATGCAAGTGAAACAGAGGACAATGATGAAGATGAAGATGAGGTTGCACGTGATCAGGATGATGATGCGGGTGAAGATGAAGGAAAGGATGAGGATGAGGAGGGGGAGGGGGATCCCAAGGATCATACTGAGGCCAATGGTGATGGAGGAAGTGATGATGATGATGATGATGTAGAGGAAGAAGATGATGAAGACGAAGACGATGATGATGACGAAGAAGATGATGAAGTGGAAGATGAGGATGAAGAGATTCCCCAGCCAAGTACAAAGAAGAGGAAGTGAGAGATGGTAGATGCTTTGGCCTTTTTTTTTTTTTTTTTTAAATTTTTGACCCTTCCAATTTATGGGTAGGGAGTTTGGGATAGTATATTGGGAGCCGGGATCCTCTGTGCTGGGTTGGGGGGTTCAAGGTCATGTCTCTTTTGAGGTAGGAAGTTTGCCATCCTTGTGAATGAACTCTTTTTAGTAATATTTTTATTCTTACATATATTGCCTTTTAATTCATGGCTACTGGGTGTTTTGGAATTCTTATTCAAGATGCTTGATGGGAATCACCTTTCCACCTATACATTGTAACAGAAAGTTTAGATGCTTGAAGCATTTATACAAAAGAATCTAAACAAAACATGTTTGGATGGTTAATTTTTTATTTTTTATTTTCAAAATTACTCTAAAAGAAGTTGAATTTTGCTTTAACACTTACATGAAACTTTGTTAGCCGAGTATAATTGTTTGGGATAGTATATTGGGGGGTTCAAGTTCATAAAACTTTGTTTTTTCAAACTTTGAATCACCCTCCAACAAAAACTATAAAATGTATAGTATAATCACTCAACAGCAAGTCAACCCAAACCCAACCCACAGGTTGAAACTTGAATCCAAACCCATTAAAACTCGAGTAGGTTTAGGTGGTTTAACGGATCCAGTAAGAAATTGTCAGCTCTACTTGGAACCATGAAATATAATAGGCTTGGCTTTGGGAAATTCATCCAATATCCATTTCATTGCAGGTCAGGACCCGATTGAACCTGAAAAATTCATACAAGCTGGATCTACACTTGGACCAAACTGTCCAGACTCCAAATCCTTTTCTATATAATAAGAATGAGAATGGGAATGAGATGATATAACACTTGAAAATTTCAAGAATCTCTCTCTTTTCCTCTCTTACCCAAAAAACCTCCAATTCATTGAACATTTCTGCTTCAATGGAGAACCTTCCAAGAGAGAAATGGTGGGGAGACAGAGAACTGCACCAATGGGAAGGCTTCTGGTATAGACTTCCTCACTTGCAGTCCATAATCGCTGCTTGATCACACTTTGAAGCACGTGACGACGATGTAATTCTCGCCTCCTCCATGAAAACTGGTACCACCTGGCTCAAGGCCCTCATTCCATGCATCATAGATTGCCATAGAGATAATGATAATCATAAAGAAGAAGATGACCTTTTGATCAAAAACCATCCCAACGTCTTTATGCCATCTTTAGAAATCCAAATCTACAATACCAGCCCAACCCCATATCTCTCAGTTATCCCCTCCCCTCGACTCTTTCGGACCCACATGCCCTACAAAGTACTACCAGAGTCTATCAAGAGCTCCAACTGCAAGATTGTGTACATAACTCGAAACCCCAAGGACACATTAATCCGTGTGGCACTTCAGAATCATACAAGGACCCCTGAACCAGGGCCATTCCCCATGAAGGAAGCATTTGAAAGCTTCTACAACGGAATCCATGCTTTTGGTCCCTTCTTTGATCATGTGTTAGGGTATTGGAAGGAGAATTTACACAGGCCAAACAAGATACTGTTTTTTAAGTATGAGGAGATGAAAAGAGAGCCAAGAGGTCAAGTGAAGAGGCTGGCTTCCTTTCTTGGCAAGCCTTTTGTGAAGGAGGAGGATGTTGATACGGTTTTGTGGAGGTGTAGTCTTGACAGACTTAAGAACTTGGAGGTGAACAAAAATGGTGTGGATCCTTCGATTGGTATGCCTTATATTTCATATTTCAGGCTTGGAACTGTGGGTGATTGGAAGAACAATCTTAGCGAGAAGATGACTGAGCAATTGAACGAAATTACTAGAGTGAAACTAGAGGGATCTGGCTTTGATTTTACAATATGAATTGTCAACGCCTAAGAAGCCAAGATCAGAATCAACAGATCAATACAATCTTAGCGAGAAGATGACTGAGCAATTGAACGAAATTACTAGAGTGAAACTAGATGAATCTGGCTTTGATTTTACAATATGAATTGTCAACGCCTAAGAAGCCAAGATCAGATCAATACAATTGGTATTACTTTATTTATTGTATCTATTTTTTTTTTAAGGATTATAAACTTTGTGAGTTTAGAATATGATGGTAAACTTATCTTTTTAATACAATTGTTTCTTTTACAAACATGAAAATCATCTGTGATTTTTGCAGGCCATATTTCCGACGGCATGAATCACATCATGCCACACAAACCTTCTATAAATCCGGTAACTGGTTATTTAGGCCCTGTTTTGCGCAGTTTCTTAAGGGTCAGGAAGTCCTCCTTGGTAGGCTTAAAAGGGTTTCCTACCTACCTAATACGGGCCGAGATCCTCTGTGGTGAGGATCCCTGTGGTGTAGAGACAACCCTGGGTGAAATGGTATTTTTGCCCCACGGATGCGAGCCCCGAGGTGCAAAAATACCATTTCGTCCCCGGGTTTGTCTCTACCCCACAAGAACACCACAGGGGATCCGCACCCACCTAATACGTGGGTGTTTGATGACACTTCTGAAAGCTGCTTTGGATGGAAGTGCCTCTTTAAGAAGTCCATTTCGTGAAGCAAGTGTGGGACTGCTTCTAAAAATTGCATTTGCGGGATACAGTTAATCATGTTAAAAATTTAAGTGAAACTTGTAAAATAACCAAGAATTTTTCAGATCCAGTTACCTCAATAAAGATACCATACCCACATTGATTATTCCAATTAAAATGAGATAAGGTTTAGGATTTTAATTTTGATTGATAGGTTATTACCAGTTCTAAGGCCATAACTTGATATATGATTTATGCTGACAGAAACATAGCACGATTATATCGTAGATCCCTAAAATTGATGAGGTACTTGCGACCATTTGTTACATGTGCTAGCCTGACCTTCATCGATTGTCCCCAAGGCAAAAGAAGTGAAGTGGTCACAGTTTCTCATCAAATGCTATCATCTTGCCTTTTATGATCACGGTTTCTTAAATGTTATTATCTTCGTTTTGTAGTGAAGGTACAAGCCAAGGCAAAAGGAGTGGTCACAGTTTCTCATCAAATGCTATCATCTTGCTTTTTTATGGTCACAGTTTCTTAAATGTTATCATCTTCGTTTTTGTTTAAATCCCGTTTCGCGCAACGTCCCAAGGGTTAAAACCCTTCTTAGACTAAAAAGGCATTCTACCAAATACTTGTATGCTTGGTGATAATTCTGAAAGGTTGCTTCATATCAAAGTGCTTCTTCACGAAGTCTATTTTGGTGAAGCAGGAGTTAAGATGCTTCTAAAAAATATCTTTTACGAGAAAAACTTATCAGTATTTTAAATTGAAGTGAAACTTTTAAAATAATAAAATTAACCTTTCATTTTTATTGTACATTCTTTACAAAGATAAAAATATCCATCTATCTTAAAGTTATAAATTTTTACCAACCACAAATTTTAGCAAGATGCTTTGATTCAAAGTCCTTTTTCTTTTCGGGTCTGACTAAGATATAAAAAAAAGGGTTTTTTTTTTTTTTAATGTTAGCGATATATACAAGTTGAATTTCACGTTTTAGTGCGGATAAAAAGTCATTTTATGGTCTGCTCAGACTCTTTAGAAATTATTAGGTTTTAGTGATTTTTTTCAACTTGGTTGATGGATTGCCCAAAATGCCCTTAAGACAGTTTCAAAATTTCATTATCACCCTCCTTCTTTCACATTATACATCACTTTTTCCCATTTCATGTCCCAGAACGACCTAAAGCAACATTCTGAGTATATATTTTTACTGCGATTTGGGAACGAGCTCAAGCAGGCAAAGGTTAGGGTTTCTTTGAGATGATACAAGACTAGCCAAAGAAGACATTTGTAGCTTATGCCATGGTTGAATCTTCAACAGAAGGGTTGGTTCAGCTACTGAAGAGCATTCAGTTTTGCCCCATCCATATCTTCTCCATTTTCTTCCCAATCTCAAAGCCCTGTTAAAACTTAGATTCGAACCCCAAGCATACCTGCAAAAAAACCCATTAGAAAGAACCCAAATCATCACCCCTTTCTTTTACGTGATTGGTTCAAACCAGATTCTCCAAAACCTCATCTAAATCCCTAGAGATAAAAAATCTCAAATCGCCCAATTAGTAGGTGATCTTACCTATTCCCAATCCGTAATCCCTTTATCAATATTTTCTCCCTTTTGAATCGATTAAATCCATTTTCAGCCAACCCGAAATTAGAGAAAACTAATAACATTCCTCTGTTGTAGCATGAACTTATTTGGTTGATGTTTCCATGAAATAGAGAATTAAAAAAAACCAACATTTTCAAGAATCACATGATTTTAGTCTGTATTCATTTGAGAGATCGTGTCCAGGCTTTTGCAATTCTAGAATTAGAACAGGAATTTGTTATAAATAATAACAACTTGTGTTAATCTAGAGCAACTTGTTTTATTATATAACAAATTATAGAAAATAATTTTCACCATTCATATTGAAAGAGTAATTTCCTTTCCCTACTGTTAAGGTTCTGCTAGCAAAGACAATCACAAACTCTAGCCAAGTGGCACTGCCACACTTCAACATTAACTTCTCCCTCTCAACCACCCACTTCTATTATCTTTCCTTATTATTGTTTTCATCTCGTCGTGATTTTACGTAGTTTTGGTATGGATCTGATAGGGTTCACATGTAAATGTTGTTGTTTCCTTTCTATTCGACCAAAATTCGAATTGAATTGGGAATTTGTGTTGTGGTTTCAAACTTGAATGATCTATAATCTCTGGATTTCTAAGTGAATTGTTTTTTGGTGGATCATTGGATTTGTTACAAAAGGTTAAGTAATTTGGATTATTGAATGTTACATCAATTTGTCACGATCACTAGGAATTTTAACTTGGTAAGAAGAATTTGGATTATTGAAGTTTCAGTAAATGAATCATGCTAGTTGATCAGTGAGGGAAAAAAACCTAGTCTTTTAGAATTTTGTTGTGAATCTCCCTGTTCCAATTGTGGTGTTATTCTTATTGATATCTAATAGTAATCATGAATTCTGTGAATTACCTTATGTCAAAAGTAATATATCTCTTTCTATCTCCGATCCAAAACTCAACTTGTTTTCTTTTTTTTTTTTTTTGTTCTCAGATTCTATAAATTTACTTTTTATGACAAGTTATTTTACCAGTTGGTTGTATTGGTTTGGTGCATGCTTCATCATCATGGCATTGAATGTTACTGTTGCTGCTTTCTCACCTTAAACTCAGCTGATTCATTCTGCTGCTGGGTTGCAATGCTTCCCTTTTGCTGAATCTGCTGCTTGGAGGTCTATTATGGTGCTATTGTACATGTTGCTGGTGCAACCCGTTGGATGTCATGAATTGAATTCCATTCATTTTTACTGTTGTATTTATGTTATACCTTAGAGGTATTTTGATGCTAATCCTTATGGAATTAATTAGCTTGGGTTATGATGGGTATTTCCACTTGACTGTTTATTCTAGGCTAGTTGTGTTGGTCCTTGCCTTGGACCAGTTTGTTTTGATCTTGTGATCAGATAGTAAGATCTTGTAATGTAATATTCTTTCTCTTTTCATTTATATATTTCAGAATTTATCTTTTTCAATAATAATAATAATAATAACAATAATAATAATAAAGTGGGTGGTTGAGAGTGAAAAGTTACTGTTGAAGTATGGCAGTGCCACTTGGCTAGAGTGTATGATTGTCTTTGATGGCATAACCTTAACAGCAAGGAAAGGAAAGTATTCTTTCAATATGCATGGTGAAAATTACTTTCTAGAATTTGTTATTTAATAAAACGAAGGTGCTTTTGATTAAGACAAGTTATTATTTATAACAAATTCATGTTATAATTCTAGAATTGCAAAAGCTTGGACATGATCTCTCAAATGAATATAGACTAAAATCATGTGATTCTTGAAAATGTTGGTTTCTTTTAATTCTCTATTTCATAGAAACATCAACCAAATAAGTTCATGCTACAGAGCATTTAGATTCCAAATAAGTTCATGCAACAATGGAGGAATGTGATTGGTCTTTTCTAATTCCGGGTTGGCTGAAAATGGATTTAATCGATTTAAAAGGGAGAAAATATTGATGAAGGGATTACAGATTTGGAATGGGTAAGACCACATACTAATTGGGCGATTTTCGATTTTTGATCTCTAGGGATTTAGATGAGGTTTTGGAGAATCTGATCTGAACCAATCGCATAAAAGAAAGGGGTGATGAGTTGGGTTCTTTCCAATGGGTTTTTTTGCAGGTTTGCTTGGGGTTTGAATATACGTTTTGACAGGGCTTTGAGATTGGGAAGACAATGGAGAAGATATGGTTGGGGCAAAACTGAATACTCTTTAGCAGCTGAACCTGCCCTTTCGTTGAGGATTCATCCATGGCATAAACTCCAAATGTCTTTGTTGGCTAGTCTCGTATCGTCTCAAAGAAACCCTAACCTTTGCTTGCTTGAGCTCGTTCCCAAATCGCGGCAGAAAAATATACTCAGAATGTTGCTAGCTTGAGTTCGTTCTGGGAAACGAAATAGGGAAGAGTGATGCAAAATGTAAGAGAAGGAGGACTTTGTCTTGAGGGAATTCTGGCAATCCATCAACTAAGTTGAAAAAAATCACTAAAACCTAATAACTTCTAACGAGTCTGAGCAGACCATAAAATGACTTTTTATCCACACTAAAACGTGAAATTCAACTTGTGCATATCCCTAAAGTTAAAAAAACCCTGAAAAAAACCTTTTTTTTTGTACCATACGAAAAAAGCAAATCAATCACAGCCTCAAATTTAACATGAATGAAATAAGAGTTAAATAAAGGTTACTTGACCTTTTGAAGGAGGTCATCTTCTTGCATGGAACCTACCAAATAGAACGAAAAAGAAAAACGTTGTATAACTACCATTACACCACCACCACCACCACCACCAGTAGGATTACTGATCGACGAGAACCTAAATCAATAGGTGACCGTATCTCGTCTCTAAAAGAATCAAAAGAGTAAAACTAAACAACCGTCTCGTATTGGTCGAGAAAGACGAAGGGAAATAATGGGTCAAGGTGTTAGAAAATCTCCAACCTCTATGTCTCTAATTGAGATTATGATAGAACATTTTACAGGTTACCTACGTACCCAAACAGGGATCAAGTCAGACATAGTTCAAGGTTTGGGAATTTCATCAGCGGTCTTGTAATAACCTGAATTTTTATAGGGATTTATTTGTAATTAATTAAAATATAGGAGTAATTTAAAATTTTAATAAGGGGTTACATATTTGAATTAGACTGTTTGTGATTGGTGGGTTGCACAATAGGAAACTAGAGTGCTTCACACACAATCATAACCCTTTAAGTTAT
>JAUPMG010105763.1:0-12159 GCA_031762675.1 Pachysandra terminalis | reverse complement strand
CCCCCCCCCCCCCCCCCCCCCCCCCCCCCCCCCCCCCCCCCCCCCCCCCCCCCCCCCGCAACCCATCAAAAACCCCAAATTTACTTTTTTGCCCTTATGAATATGGCACATGATTTCTAGTTTTATGCATTTTTTAGTTTGACTTACATTCATTTTTAGTTTGGCTTAATTACATATAGCATCTTGTTAACAGCTTACAAACTCGACAGCAAGTTAACCCCCTCAAGGGAACAAAATAAGGAGAGACTTAGAAAGGAAGCGTAAGAGTTTAGAGAGGCCTAAGTATTTAAACTGTGGGAAGATGGGACATATTTAGAGATATTACCGACAACCATTGAAGCAAAAGAATGAACAAGGGTTGGTCAACGAGAAGATTCCGGGAACGGGAGGAATAGAGGACTAGAGAGATAATGCCGATAGTGAAGGTACACAAATCACACACTTTGTTTAACCGAATATGTTTCTATTACGTGAACTTATATGAATTTAGTATGGGAATGATGTACATTTGAATGCGTGCTAAACTTGAGAATTCCATAATTGAAGCATAACAGACTCTACGATTGAGTATTCTTGAAACCTAGTATGATGAATTTCGGGGACGAAATTTCCTAAAGGGGGGAAGACTGTAGTGACCCGGATCCAGAAATTAATAATAATAATTAATGTGTAATTATTTAATAAAGTTAAATAATCATAACTGAACTTGAATTTTAATTGATGGTGACAATGTGTTAATGTAAGTGTAGAAATGGGATCAAACTGTAATTAATGAATAGTGTGGTGTTATAATGAAATTAAGTTAATTAGTTGAGCTTAGGACTGAGATTAGTGGGCTTGGTTCAGATATGAACGTGTGGCCCAATAACTAAGAATAGAGTTAGTTTAGTAATTGCAATAGAATTTGAATTGGATTAGAATGAAAGAGAGAGTTTCTATTTTAATAAGAAATTAGTTTCTATTTAGTAGGAGTTGATTTTGGGAGGATTCTTGGTGTAGAAGCTTACCTTATCAATTAGGTATGTAAGTGGGAAGTTAGGAGAGGATTAGGAAGTAAATTAAGGGAATATGGGAGGTTACTTTTATGAGGTAATAAGGGTAGCGTGAATAGTGTTTTTGGGTTTGGAGGATTAGGGTTTTGAGTTTTTGGAGAGAAGAAAGTAAGAGAAAGAGAAAGAAGGGAGGCTGAAGCTAGATCTAGAAAAGAGGGAAGAAGCAAGGGAGAAGAAGAAGAGGAAGAAAGGAAGAAGAATCGATTGCGAATCATAAATCTGAACATGCTTGGTAAGTCACATTTTCTGTATAGTTCTTATGGAAGAATATGATCCATCTCGCATTTATCGCCTGAATTGTATTTTGTCGTCTGATGACTGAAAACATGTTATTGTTTGAGCATTTTTAACATCTGATAATATTATTCTTATTGAGAAATGTGATGCAATGCATGTTGATCTTGTTGGCTATGCTAAAATGATGTTTGGCATGATCTATCTTGTGTAATCTTATTGATATGATGTTTATTGATCATTACATATGCTTTGGTTTGAGTTTGGTATCCTAAAGTGAAGTTTCGAAACCCAAAAAATTGCCTAGATAGTAGCCTGTCGGCAAGCACCAATACACCGGTGGAGCTACCGACAAGGAATTACATACACAGTAAGGGTCTCCAACGACACACCGGTGAGTCTGCCGACAGGGACCCAGATTGGCCTATTATGACCCACCAGCAAGCACTGGCACACCAGTGAGCTTGCCGATGGTTTTCCTGAGTGGATTTTGATGGGTTTTGGTTTGGGATTTGTGTCATATGACTTGAGGCACGATCCTTAGAGTCAAAGTTTGATCTAAAGGCTCTAGCCTACTTGCCGGGAATCAACTTTGAGTTCCACGGAACATTGATTGAATTGGATTGGCGGTAGTGCCATGTATTTGAGATATGGGCTCTTAGAATCAAAGGATGGTCTGAAGGCTCTAGCCTACCTACGGGGAATCACCTTTGAGTTCCATGAACCTACACTACCAACAGGTTTATTGACTTGACATTACCCTGGCGTTGCGCACTCCATATACTTGGTGATTAGAAGGTGGACTCCTATATGTCGGTTTGATTTGTACTTGAGGAAAGGATACCTGTGATGGCATTCGGCGGATTATTCGAGTGTATGGGCACACGAATAGCTTCCGAAGGGTATTATCACTGGAAGTCCTACTGATACGCTTATGAATAGCTTGTCCAGTCAACCAGGAAGCAACAGATTAGTTAATTATGTAGGATTGATTGGATTGGTTTGTATACACTGTTAGAAAACTTATGATGATTTCCAGTAGATTATCCGTGTGTATGGGTGTATGGATAGTTTCTGATGGGAATTATCATTTGAGTCCTAAGTTAATAATTGCATGCATACTAGGCCTATGTGGATTGTTAAGTGAGCCCGAGAAGAGAAAGTCAGGGGATTCCTTGCGAGGTTCCCTAAAGGTTGACTATACACCTATGGGTTGAAATCCTCACTTCAACTAGTAAGGATCACCTGCGGGGTTCCTTAAGGTTGACTATACCTATGGGATTGCCCCCGTTTAAATAAGGGAAGGATTCAACGAAGTCCTAGAGTAAAACACTCATAAAATCAGCAAATGGTTGCCTTCGTACCATGGGTTAGCACCTGGAACAAAGAGAGAGGGATCCGGCTATTCCTGGTGACCTATGTCCCGAATTGGTCCTTAACGGTGAAGCTACAAGATGAGGGTCACTTAATAAGGAACGTTTGCCTAGTACATCTCATTGCATATTATACATCATTTGTATTCTTTTGTTTGAGCATACATGTAGGACATTTGAATGACTCGTCTCATATCATCCATTAATTAAAACATGTCATATACTTCACTTGATTGTATTGTCTTATCGCTGACCTTTAGTTTTGACTAATGATGTTACGTGAGAATGGATGTTAGATATGGTCTTACTGGGAATTCCAAGCTCATGCAACTTTTCATGTTGCAGGTTGAGGATGGACTGGGACTAGTGGCCGAATCTCTTTTATTTCCGTTGAACTATGTGTTTAGTTTTCTTGGATTGATGGAATGTAATAAGATAGTAAATTCTGGATTTTTATCATTTAGACTGTGACTCTTCTAAAGTCAGTAGCTTGTAATAGGTCTTCATTTAGCTTCCGCACTCTGAGTTTAATAGATGTAATTATTATTATTTTATTATTTGGTGTTCTGATATGGTGATCCGCGTTCCTCGGTTGGAACCCGAAGGTCTCACCTCGAGATCCGTGCTGCCCGCATAGGGATTCGTACCGCGGGTATTGGGGGCATGACAGGTTTGGGCTTCAATTTGGATTGGTTTTCGGGTTTGGGAAGGTTTGTGCTCAATTTGGTTCCGTCCGGTTTTTGATTAACCTTCACTAACTTCCGTTTGATTTTGGTTGATGTATTATATTTACTTTTTGTTAATGTCTGTCAAGTAATTTTGATATGAAAATGTTCCAGTATTTAATGTAAAATCTTTCTATTTTCTACATGCAATACATTCTTCATTCTTAATCCATATTACACAGTTCATAAAAAGAACTGTATCAGCTCTAGCCATATAAAACTAAAATACATAGAGATGCATGTAAAAAATGAAAGGAAGTTAACTGTTAACACCACAAGAGAAACGAGTATGACATTGTAAATAAAATTTACCTAATGGCTTACTGCTTGGTTAGCAATTACTCGAGCACAGGATGTCTTCCCAGTCCCTGAAATTCTCAACACAGTACGAGTTAGCTTGCCTACCAATCAACTAAACTAAACTGTGAGGTAGAAACAAAATGCAGATTTGAACTTTACGTACAAAGTTAGTCCTCGTAAAGTTCCATGTTTGTTATACATTTAAGGAATTGTGCAAGACACAATGGGCAAGCACTGGTGACATAGAATAAAAGCATCGTACAGAATGATATAATCGATACCACCTTATGAAAATCACACAAAAATACCAACAGTAATGTTTCAGAAAGCAAACATTTATCTCTATTTATACAGACATGGTTGGCCAAGGAATAAGTAATGGTGATTGCCCCACAGCATTAAATTGTCGTTTTCTATTCATATCATGCTTTTTGATAAGTTAAAGTTCTACAGAAAACCATATAGCATCGGTATGGATACATATGTGAGAATCTGACAGTTAAGAGTGTCAGATTTGGTAAACTTGGCAAATCAGGATTCTTGGACACAGCAGGGTATTCAAAAATTCAGTAAAAAAAACATAAATTCCATAGAGATTAAATGATATTATATCTAATCAAGTCCCTTATATACATGTGATTAAGGGTTTAAGGAGCTTAATAATGTTATGCTTTTAACTTATAGACAGTTTCTACAGGAAAACACGAAGTCCATACTCTGTTAAATGTTCATTTGTGACGTAAAAATAAAGTAAAGTAAATATGAGAGTCATACCAGAAACTATTGAGTTCTAGAGTAAAACATGGTGTGCTATATTTAGAAGTGCCAATGCAACATAGCTAGATGTACATAGAAACAGTGTTTTAAATGTCGCAACATGTCCCTACTTTTGGTGTAAACGACACGACATAAAGCATAAATCCTTTCAGCGATTTTTTCCACCAGTCGTGTCGGCCACATTTGGGGGACATGGTGAAAATAAGAGGAAAAAATTGAAGAAAAAAATGAATTTTTTTTTGGTGAAAATAGAGTTTTTTTAATATGAAACTTTGTAAATGTCTAATTTACAGCTAAATACATTTAATGAAACTTTGCTGGACATTATGGAAGGAGAGAAATTATTGCATTTTCAGAAGGGTTGGACAAGACGAATCAGCAATTTGCAATAAAGCATTATATTTTTATTTTGGAGTCATGTACAAGTTGTAATGATCTCACTTGATGTATACTGTTCGTGTACATCGGTGGGCTTTTTCTCTTGCTTCTCATGAATTTTATAAAGTTATGCTTTTTACTGATAAAAAATTTGTACTAATTTATTAAAAATAAAATACAATCAATGAAACATGTGAATCATATCTTTCAAGTAAAGCAACAGCAGCCAATCATTCTCTGGATCAATATCTAAATAGCTTGTCTTGAATTAAAAGGCGAACCTGGTGGACCTTCAAAAAGCACAGCCCGTGGTCTGTTTGATTCAAACTTACGCCGAGTGCCATGAGCAATACGCCAATACCATCATATACGTCAGGACTATGCAGAGCCAGCAATATCGTATCCTCTATTTCTCTGCAGAATAAACAGTGCAATGCGAACAAAATTCCCAAGGGAAGAACCACATGACAAAAATATCAAGTGTTCACTCAACATTTCTTAGCAAGCCAAGATAAATATTTGTAACAAATCAATGTGTATGTATAAACCCACTTCTAAAATTGTATTTGCCAACAAATTAAGGATGACAACACACCAAAAGTTTTGCTTACTCTTCCAGAAAAAATTAAATAAACAATTTTATCATATCACAGGCCAAAGCGTTCATGAAAAGAAACAAAACAAGGAAAGAAATAAACGAAAAACAAATGGGCCATTACCAGCTTGCATAGAATAATAGGCAAAAGGTTTGTATCTTAGAAATTATGATCAAATTAGTAACGTAGGATCAGTATTTCAGACTATATCACCTAAACAAGTCCTTAATATTGGATAACAAACCAATTGCTTAATATGTGAGAATCTACCTTTTCCTTGCTATGCAAGATTTAGGACCGCTGGGTTTGCATACTTTCTCATATTAATATAATTTCACAACTTTAATTATCAAAAAAAAAAAAGTGTTTTATACCAACTACTTGGGGACCACAATACGAGAAGCACACCTATACTATCCTATAATTACATGTCTGAAAAAAGATAGGACTCATATGATTAACCACAAGTACCATCTAATAATCGCATTATAAAGAATAGCAATACATGGAAATAATTGTGGCATGGCTCTATTAATTCCTGTTATAATTTTTTTAGGAAAAAAAAATAACTCTTAAATCAGCTCAAATTGCTGAATTTGTATTGGACTGTATCTCCCGGAGTTCGGGCAGACTGATGTCGACCAGTACATATCAAACTGTACTATCAATTGTTGGTGAATGAGATGATCGTCCCTTTTGTATTTCCATGGGAAATAGCTAGTTAACCATGTCAATGTGCAACCATGCAAATCTATCCTCACTCCATAACTATCATGACATGAAATCGTATGGCATCTCCTCTCCCACTTTTCTATAATTTACTATATAGCACCTGGGAAAACTCCCACTTTTTCCAGTGAGTTATTGATAGCACCAACACAATCCCCACCCCTTCTCTCTATACTACAAAAGTCCCATTAATCATAACATGATTACTTTGATCAAAATATATGGTCTTGCTCACTAGTTTTAGTTTCCTGGTGAGACATGGGGTTTTCTCCCACATGGAGGGATGGCAATGCTAATATAGACTATCCATTAAATAGGAGAAACTCTGCATAGTTCATGTGTCCAGCACATCCATCCACCTAATCTCTATCTGTACCGTGTTTGGTATGTATTCCGTATGTAACAACTGTCATCAACATAGTGTTAAAGTATCGGCCGATCCTGATTTGAATCGGCCGATACAACTCGGGACCAACTAGGGACGAATCACGATCCCAAGCTGATCCCAAAAATTGCCAAAGTTCTCTGACTCGGTCCGAAACCAAGTCAGATCGGACGATCCAATATGGCTCGTTCGCACCAATCAAAATATTTTATGATTTAAAAAAAATAAAAATTGGGCCATGTTTGGATCCACCGATCCCGAGTTAGATCGGCGATCCAACTGGGTATCAGACCGGGATGATCCCCGATCCGATACCGAGTTTAAATACTATGGTAATCAAATTTTTAAATAGTCTTCAGAATTATAAGAAGGGACATGAGAAACAGGCGCAGCGCTTTGCCATTTGACAGATGTAATCAATGTGAAAGGTGTCATAAGCAGCAAGATGAGTGTCAACAAGTCACAAGGCAAATCGTGTCACACCAGGATTTCTTAAATAGCACCAAGAATCAGGTCGACTACGAATATTCATCTAATATTTTCTTGTTAAGACACCTATACAAAATAATCAGGCTAAACACACAATCAAAGCCATCCAACCATACCCCAACTGATCGTCACAAGTGTTTTATTGATGCACAATGAAGAAAAAGAGAGCCCAATGGAGAGCCTCAACTGTCAGTTCAGGCTTCCCTTTGGTGTATCAAGGGATTTCCCTGCATACTCCGATTCTCAAAATGTGTAATCATACTCCATCAGATGAAGGAAACCTTTCTTTCATATTCTCTCTGGTAGTAATGATGCACCCTGCATCTTTTGACACAAACCAGATTTGGAAAGCTTTTGTTTTCCAAGGATTAAGGTGTTAACATGGACTGTGACTCTTAACAAGATCAATAATTCTGACATGCTTCAAAAGAGAAGAATAAAGTTTTGCCCCCCATACACATCTTATTTTTTTGTCCAATGTGAGACTGCATACTGTCTCTTCTACTGTGAGGTTACAAGAGAGGTATGGGATTTTTTCCTCAATAGTAGTAGGTATTGAGTGGATTATGCCTATTTGATCAATGGCGCTTTCTGGGTCTCAGGAAGAGAAAGAAATGTTCCACAAGATCCTTTGGGTCATTAGAGAGAGGAACAGCAGGACTTATAAGAAAACCCACACTACTACTGCTTTACTTGCAACCAAAAGTACATACATGGTACCACTTTGGGTCTCTATGTCACCAGCTTTTTAAGGATTATCAATTTCAACTGAAGTGAGGTCTGATTGTTTTCTCTTTATCGCATGTGAAGAGAAAGTCAGTTTGGAAACTCAAGCAGAATTTTTATGGATCTTCCTATTGGAATCCAGGCCCCTTAGGTATCGGGGAGTTTTCAGAGATGATTTGAGGATTATCAGACATGCTTTATCTGGACTGAGTCGACTGACTGGGCATGGAGATGCCACCAATGCAGAGATTCTTGCTTTATTGACATGTTTGAGAGGGGTTAGCTCTCAGCCTCTCCTGGATTCAGGGATCTTGAGGGGGGACTCCATAGTGATTTCATAGTTGTTAAATACTCCCATCTTATTCGTGGAAGTTGGTCCACTTAGTTGACTAAGTTAGGTCTTTGGTGGATGACTTGAACATCTCGTTCTCCCATATGTCAAGATCTGCTAAAAAATGGCGAATAGACTTGTAAGGAGTAGACAATAACGGAATCCCTTTTTCAGGACTGCCACCGACAGGGCTATTGGAGGATGATGGAAACCCTTAGATGTAGTGGTCTTTTTTGGGTGTGTATGGTCAAACAGTCCCCTTTACCTACTTTATGTAGCTATTTGTTAATGGTGGGGGCTGTTTTCGTTACTTTCCATTTTTGTTAGTGCTTAGACATTTGATATTGACACACTCTTACTTGTAGCAGTCAGTGTTATTAAAGGCAATCGCCTAGGCGTCCGCCTAGGCTACTGGGCATTTTTTGAGGACCTAGGCTAGGCTCGCCAAGGCCAGCATCGCCTAGGAGTGATTTTGGGCAAGGCGATAACATAGCCTAATTAACTATTTAGTTTTGATTTTTTTTTATCTTAGTTATTAAACTTATAGCTTATGGCATAAAGTAGTAAGTAATAAGTTATAAGTAAAAACTTATTATTGAATTATACAATTATTATTTTTTAATTAATAAAAATTATTTTAATTATTTTTTATACATATACAAACCCTTAATGCTTCATTCGATTAGAGGAAGGAGTAAGTAGCCAATCAACCACGTAAGGTCCTCTCTCTCTTTTCATGATCCAAATGTCAATCACTATTGTTGCAATTCTTGGCAATTTTTTATATATTTCATTTTTACAAGAAGCCTCTTCCCACCTTCTCTTCCTCTCTCTCCATGATCAACCATATTAATTGAATCCTTTTTCTTTTTTACTAGTACATCCTAACATCCTCTCTTTCTTTGTATCTCTTATCCATACTCCACATTCTATTATTGATTTTATTCTTTCATTTATTTTTTATAAGTAGCTTAACCTCCTATCTTCCTTTTTCCGAATTTTAATCTTTATTCTTATTTTTGTTATTATGATAATAGATTTTGTATTTTTTAATTTTACTGTTTAATTAGTTATATTCATGTTTCCTTTTAATAAGATGCGTTGTGATTAATTGATATGTTCCTTTGACTTTTAAGCACTATAAAATCTTGTTGGCCGTTACACGATTAATTCATCCAATTAGGTTTCTATAATATCTTTACCTGATCTTTATTTGGAATTTATATCTAATACGTTTGCTAATCAACACATTAGGCTATGTTAGAGTAGGAAACATATCATTTTTACAAGAAAATGCCGTGTGTTACTAAACTTATTGTAAAGTACTTAAGAATTGTGTAAACGAATTGCTTCAAAACTTGTCGCCTACGCGACCGCCTAATCGCCTAGGCTATGGGCAGGCCATCGCCTAGCTTCACCTAGGCATTTTAACAACCTTGGTAGCAGTTAGCGCATAAGTTACATTTTCTCATCATCTCTCTACAAACAAACAACTTGCTGCAAAGAGCTTACAGGGAGAAGGTGCAACCAATTTTCAGGTTAGTTGAAGGCAACCAATTTGCATCAGAAAGGTTTTCAGCCACTACATTTTTACAAGCCTGTTTGGTTTCGATTAATACAGGTGGACAGAGGGTGTTGATGAGGATTAAAAGAGAAGAGTGAAAAAATAAAGAGGTCATAGCAAGTACCAAGCCATGCCCACAGTAAACCTAGCATCAAAGAAACATTGTAAAAAAAAAAATTTATGAACATACCATTTTTGCTTCTCATATCTTGCAATGTTGTCCCATGATATCTCACCGTTCAAAGACACCTCATGGCATTCATTCAGTCCAAAGACTCTCACACCCATGGCCTCTAACTTAGAAATTGATTTTTCTGATGAAGGTAGCCGTGTAGTAACTCCTCCTGGTCTTCTTTCCAAGTATCTCTTTGCACCCATCTTTTCTCCAGCTATTTTTAGTGCAGACACTAAAGCATCAAGTTCCTTAGAGCTAAAACTCCCCTGCTTTATGAACTCAATCTCCTGGAATAATTCATGTAACTTGTATGAGGAAACATAAACTACTGAAACTTCATTAATTGAAAAGTAAAACTTTTGCAACAAAGAAACATTGCTTGCTCCAAATATAGTAAAGCTATCAACTGCAAGAGGAACATAAAGAACTAACCGCATTGTCCGAGCTAATGAGCCACTGGAATATAAGGACTCATAGATCTCCCTCTTGCTCATTTGTTTCTCCTGAAAGCTCTCCATTTTTTCCAGTTTCCTTCTGTTCCTTCGGGCGATCAAGTGTTAGTTGCCAAGCAACTGAACTGAGATAGAGAAAAGATGAAGTCACAGCATATTTCAGTAGCACATATTAATTACTAGCACAGGCGTATATATATTCCGCAAACCTGTTCCAAGCACGCAATATCATGTTTGAACCACCGCCACGCTCTTCAACCTTCAGTCCAAGATGTGAAACAAGATCCACAATCAGGTGTGATACTTCACATGTTGGAGAAATTTGGAACTTGATTGTGACCTACAATATAGCATTGAGTCCTTTAATGAGAATTTTCAAACATTGTGATGACATTTACGTGATTACTTTTTAAATTGTAACTTAGCAGGGATATCAAAACAAGAACTTCTTAATTAACATTTAGATTTTGGAAGCCCTTTTTAACCAAGGTTTTAAATGCAGATTTCACAAGAAATATCGTTTGTTCAGAATAAGGAGATCATTAGTAGAATTTCAAAAATTTACAGTACTTCCCATAGAAAGAAGTGCAAAGGAAATAGTGTAATGCATGAAATATCAATTAAAGGGAATCTCAAGGTCGTTCAATAATGAGAAACTTGGCATAAGTTTGGAAAACTTATAGTCATATCAAGAAACCATTGCCATATCACGATCAGATTAATGAACTTTCAAACTTGACCAATCATGATTCCATTTCATAGTTATTTCCTGTTTGTGTTTAAGTTTCTCCAAAAACCGAAAAGAAAAACACCCATAGGGTAACTCAGTAGATTAAAAATAGTACAATAACTTTCAAAAATAATAATTAAAAAATCAAAAACCAAAATATTAACCAAATAAGATTACAATTTCTTATTATTCAGACATCATCTAGACCTCTAGAATACGGAGGGAAAATTACAGCACGAAGCCACATGGGAACCCGGCTCATGTTTTTGCTAAGATACCTCGTAATTCATCCATTCGATGTTGACTCAGTTCGTCAGTAGATAAGAAATGTTAATAATGGATCTTGAAAAGATACCAAAGCAAAACACTAATTACTATTCCTTTCGGCTCCTTTTAACGAAGCAACAAAGCAAAGCATGGAACCAATCTTATACTAAATCTTCTTCTACGAACTGTGCAAGGCTGCAAAAATCACACCGTTGCTTTAGTCCCCAAGAGATGGTAAAAGGTAAAAAGTTACAAAGAAGGCTGATGGTAATTGTGTACTCGAGTGTTAATGCTTAAAGGACATACCAGTTATAATTTTGACCGATCCCGAAAAGTCGTTATCCTTGTAAAGAGTACCATACATTAGGGGTGCAACTCAGTTCGGTTAAAACCGAAACCGAACCAAACCAAACCGACTTCGGTTCGGTTTGGGTTGGGTTTTCATAAATTCGGTTCGGTTTTGGTTTTGGAAATTCTAAACCAAATCAATTCGGTTCGGTTTTGGGTTTATATCCCAGCTAAACCGAACCGAACCGAAACCTAACATTTTACCATACTTTTCTAAACCGAACCGAACCGAAACTCAACATATTAATACACTTTATAAACCGAACCGAACCGAACCGAAAACCAACATATATAAATAAGTGAAAAATATGTAAGGGGGAAGAATCGAATTATTGACCTAATCTAAAGGAATACAAGCCCTTGACCATCAGAACAATCACTTGTTGATGAATTACATTGATGTATATATATAATCTTAGGGGTGCAACTTGTAGTCATTTTACCAAAAACAAAACTTGTAGAGTCCCACATCGGTTGGGGATGAAAAAATCCCCCAACCGATGCATTATAAGTAGAAGTTTCACTTTT
>JAUPMG010105741.1:1753-12160 GCA_031762675.1 Pachysandra terminalis | reverse complement strand
TCTTCAGGTTGCCTTGCTAGACTATGGGCAGGTGAAAGATCTCCCAGACAAACTAAGGATTGGATATGCTCATCTCATTCTTGCAATTGCTGATAGTGATCCTATAAGAGCATCTGAAAGCTACAGGTACCGAATTTTGCCTAGAAATTGCTTGGTTAATTAGCATCTAGCAAAATTTGCTATTGGCATTCAAAAAAGAGATCCTTTAGGGGAATCAAGGGTTAGATCTACTAGCATCATAGCACTATGTACATTGTACACATTTGATACGTTGAATCAATATTCAATGGACCTTGAGAAATAAATCAGTCTGGAGAATTAGTTTCCACTACAATCACATCTCATGAGATAGTATTTGGCCATTTCTAAATTATTCATGATTTGATGTCAGATATTGAAGCTGTTGAATGTGACTAGTCGTATTTCGTTTTGACTTGTATCTTCAATTTTTAATTGTTTTTCTTCTGGTTGGTTTGAACGCTTCACAGGGAGCTTGGTATAGAAACCTTGGTCAAATGTGAGGATGAACATACTGAATTGCTTAGGTTGGCCCAAACAATGTTTGATACAAAACTACCGCCTGGCGTAAAGATGTTGCAGCCATTCGCCGACGACTCCTCACTGGGAAAAATTGGTGTTCAGGTGTGATTCAAATTCCATATCTTAGATTATCTCCCTGAATGGAAAACCGCATCATTCTTCTTCAAGCAGAAGGATATCTTTGAAATAGCCCTGAGCTCATTTCTGCCCCTTTTCTGCAGTTAGATTTTGGTGATTACATTTCACTAGAAAACATAGAATCTGATCTGGTCTTCCTATTTTTCCTCTCACTCTTTTGTTTTGTTAACATACAAATAACTGATAATGGGTGCTTGGACGTTGGAAGGGAGAGGGGAATAGCTAGAAAACATAGAATCTGATCTGATCTTCTTAATGTTCCCCTAACTGTTTTGTTTTGTTTTGTTAACATACAAATAGCTGATAATATGTGCTTGTACTTTGGAAGGGAGAGGGGAATAGCTAGAGCTGGTAATTTCCAACTCGACCCCCGTCAACCCGCTTCGAGTTTTAGCGGGATTGGGTTCAAGTTTTCAACCCATGGGTCGAGTTTGGGTTAATCCGTCTGACCTGTCGGGTTATTATAATATCCTTTTTACTATTTAAGAATACCTTAAAAAATATATACCAACTATATATATATGCACACACACATACATGAAGTAAGGGATAGGGTATTTTCTTTCCCATCTCTCTCTCTCTCTCGCTCTCTCTCTCTCTCTCTCTCTCTTATATGATAGAGCTGGGTTGCTAGAGGCTGGAGCATCAGAGAAATAAAGTAGAATATTGTAAGTTATATTGCATTATTATTGTTTACATGAAATTAAATAAGATTAAAGAGAAAAAATGAGTCTTAAATTACAATATCATTGTAACTTGTAATCAGGTTTATTCTACAAGACATTAGATGGGGTATTTATAAATAAAAAAAAATTAATAAAATTAAACGGGTCAAACACTTTAAGATGGGTGCGGGATTGATTATTTCAACCTGTTTATTAAATAGGCGGGTTTGGGTTGAGTGCTAAGCCATTAATATCCCCTACCAACCGACCCGAATCCACCCAATTGCCAGCTCTAGAATAGCAGAGTTATGAAGTGGATATTTCTTCCCATATTCTTAGTTTGCATCAGTATTGATGAATGTACTTGAGTGTTTTCTGTTTATGGTAGAGTTTTCCGGAGGAGCTTTTTTCTGTTCTTCGCACGGTGCATCTATTGAGAGGACTCAGTGTTGGTAT
The DNA here is from genome assembly GCA_031762675.1 of Pachysandra terminalis. Classification (NCBI taxonomy): domain Eukaryota; kingdom Viridiplantae; phylum Streptophyta; class Magnoliopsida; order Buxales; family Buxaceae; genus Pachysandra; species Pachysandra terminalis. Next base: position 10,361 of record JAUPMG010105741.1, on the reverse strand, counting down.
GGGTATCAGTTACTCATGCGCGGAGGAATGGAGACCCATTGCAGAAGAAGCTCTTCTGATTGCCGGGAAACTAAAAGGTTTCTGTTCTTGACTCCTTTAACATTCTGTCTCCGAGCACAAGTACTATGGTTGAACATTCTGTTCTGGTTATATTTTCAGGTATGGAAATCGAGACAAGAGTACGTAAGCGCAGTTTCTGTAGAAGAAAATTTGGGAGATTTTCTTGTTACAGTGATTTAGACACAAATCATTGATATATGGAGAAGGGTTTACCTATATAATTGTTCCTTTGCCTTTCACCCCTTTTTTTCTTCTTTTAAACATGTTCTCTTTTTTACAGCAATCTTAAATTTGTGTACTTGTGGCTGATTTGATGATGTAAGCTAAGCTCTTTATGCTTCACAAGGATCTCAAAGGTGATTTCATCCTTAATAGTAGCCATCAATATTTTTTAAGTTTTGCCACGTGACAAATGTATTTTTGAGACCGGAACTTGGTTTGCGAGGTAGGGTCTAGTACAAGTACATATTAAGTACATGTGAACAAGAAGGGTTGGGAGAAGGTCTTGAGTGTGAAAGAGTATTGCATCATCAGATCAGACAACTGGGTCAGTCTTGTAGTACAATGTACTTTTGTATCCTGAAACATCAGTTGTGATCGTACTGTACTGCATCATCCTATGTAGTACATATATGCCGTAGATGGAGTCTCGGGCCGATGGATACACGTGACACTATTATGCTGTGTTTGCCTCGGCATATATAAGTGCTTATTTTAGCTTATAGCTTATTAAAGCACTTTTTAAGATTAAAAGTGTTATTGGTAACACTTAATGGGTAAGTGCTTACTTATACATAGTAGTGGAAGGCTACCCATACGGAGAAGTTGTTGAGAACAGTTTCTTTTATCACTTATGAGGGAGAAGCTATTTCTAAACTTTAGTAATATTTTTATCATATTTATTTAACTCCTAATCTTTCATACACTTAAATAAATGTTATTTGTAAACTTTAATAATATTTTTATAATACCTATTTTACCCCCTATACTTTTATAAGAACTCAAATAAATGTATTACCAAACACTATTTTCTTCAAGCAGTTTATTATTATTGTGTATAAGTTCTCTCATTGAGGAGAGCGTTTCGTCTGTTTCCGAAATGTTATTCCAGGGCGTTCCTCAAAATTTGAAATCTGCTTTCGAGTTGACGTTCATTAACTGTTGGAACAGCCATTTCGGAATAGACGAAATGCTCTCCTCATTGAGTCACTTATCCAATGAGTGCTTATCCAAATCCAATAGCACAAGCCCGCCAAAAGCAGCCTCAGGATGCTCCTTTAACTTCATTCCATATTTATTATTGGTTGACTTTTATATATATACGTATATTTGTCATAATACCAATAAACGTGTTTGACTATGTTACCTTTATTTTCCTTAAACAGATATTTTTCTTGATTGAAAGAGAGAGTGTCGTAGAAATAAATAATTTCTAAGTTAAAAGTCTCCTCTATTCTATGATTTATAATTTATAAAATCACCAGTTTTGGGAGAGAACCACCAGTTTTGGGAGATATTTTAGGCCTTGGAAGCAGTTAGCTGTTTTCTTTTTCCCTTCTCTCTTACTAGAAATGAGGATGATGGGAAGGTCAGCAGCTGCTGCTGTTGCATGGTTTTGGAGGGTGATTGCAGTGTTGATAATAATGAGTATATGTCAAGTGGGTGCACATGAAGGAGATGACCATACTACGATGCATGGTCCTACCTTGGCTCCATCCCCTCATACTGGGCATGGTAGTGACGGCTCTTCTGCTGCTTTCTCTTTGCCTCCTTTCTTCATCTCAGTACTCTTTGCTGTTATTGCCTTGTTACCCATCTGTTACTAGCTAGCTTTAACAGAAACATTTGGGTTCGATTGTGTTTGTTTCATAATGTTTTGAATAAGCTCCTTCGCTGCTGCTGCTGCTGCTGCGATTACTTCTTTCTAAACTGTCTGTGATTGGAATTACTTGTCTTCCATTCGGTTTGCATAATAAATATATTTTTTTTATTATTAATTTCATGCTAGTTTTTGTTCTTTTCTCATATATGGCAATTGGCATTGGTCTGAATTCCTTCCTTTTTTCTCTGTTTCTGAAATTTATGAGATTAATAATGCAGGATTTAACTATTATTTATTACATAATATACCTCTCCAAAATAAACAAAAGAAGCTTGCAGAAATGGAACAGCTTTTATGCCTATTTATCAGACTGTAATGGCTCAAATGGACTTGCCAGATGAACAGTCCACCTCGTGCCACATGTCATCCATGCTGAATCACAACTCTAGATCCATAGGTAATCTCAGGGGAATATTGTAAGCCTGTGGGCTGGAGGCCATGGATAGAGGTCCAGTGCTCGAGGCACGGACCCAGTAGCCACACAAGAAGGAAGATCCTCGACACCGCGCCATTATAGGCGCTAACGGAAACATAACGAATCATTACTTTCCCATTTCCCGTCACTATATATATATACCCTCGTTCTCGAGAGTAGTAGATGAGTGCGTTTGTGAAAGAAGTGTAACCGCCTTACACAACAAAAACCCCTCTCTTGTCCTCCCAGGATCGCTTGAGTGCGCTCTACTCCTACCAGGCATGGATTCCCGACCCCACATCATCTAAACGGCACCTACATTTACAACACGTTTTGATTAAACATTTAAGCAAAAACTAAGAAAAGCTACCTTCCTGTTTGAACTGTAGATCCCCTGTGCTGGTCCCATGTTCTGCTTGAAGAGGATTTGCTGCCACCATAATTTAACATTTCCAGCAAGAAGCTGCAACAATGGGCTTCGATTTATCCAAGAACCAAGCAACCCTTCTCTTCCACAATGGTGTAACCTTCACAACCCCTGATCCTCGCTAGCCACTGCTTTGCCTGCTTTATCATCTTTACGGGTGCAGGTTGAAACCCAGCTCGGCTCATCCTCCTGCACCATTGGTCGATCCTTTCATGCCGTTCCACCCTTGATGGTCCCTCGCAGCTCACTATATTCTTAATCTCCTCGGCGAAGTAGAATTGCTCGATCTTGGCACGCCGGGTGTCGTATTTGGGCATCATGGCATCAAGGGAGTCAAAGATTGCATAGTAATGCAGTGATTCCATAAATCTCCCAAGAAAGAATGGTCCATTGTGGCTTGAATTTTGCTCCACCAGAACCAAAACCTTTGGTGAAAGCTTGTGCAATATCTCAAGTACCGAGTTTAAAGCTCCTCTGCTTTCTTTCACCACAGAGTGTAACTGTAGGATGCTGTTTACAACAAGAATTTCTCCCTCAAGAAGCTTGAAGTCCTCTGGTCTTAAGTTCTCTAAGTTGCTTTCCACCATTGAGAACTCAAAGTTTATTCCCAAGCTTCTGGTATAAACCTCTAGCTCATTACCAATGGTTTGGAGGTTGTGGCCAACACCGGTAATGCGAAGACGGCAGGACTGGTTAGCGAGATACGCATCAGCTCGCGCCATTGGTGACTGTGCCGTAGACCCATGGTCATGCCCAAGTCCATCACATGGATTGAATTCTCTCCCTCGAAGGCTTTCATGATTGATGCATTGGCTACAAAGTGACCAAACTGAATGTGTGGGCAAAGCTCATAGACAAGGTGAAAAGCCTCTTCCTTCTCTGCAGCAGCAGCAATTGTATTCACCATTGGAGGGATTAGGGGTACAACGCCTACGGCACTGAGTGGTTGAACCAGGGCGACACGGCTGGCAAGTCCTTGGACAAAGCAGGAAGCAACTCGCTGAAAGGATGTGCCGAAGACCAATGCATTAGCCCGAAGCTCAGACAATAAAGCCAGGGCGTGCAATCTGTCGTGACAGGCCACGGCCTCGGCGCACGAAATGAGTAGTTGGACCAGCCTCATCTCATCCCTACTTCCTTCTTCCTCTAGTCCATCACCCTCATCTCCGGTGATGGTGGCTGCTGGCCCTTCTGCAACCTCGGCTGCCAGATATCTCCGAGTGTACGACCATATATGATCTCGAAACTGAAGCATTGGCAAGCTGTTTGTACCATCACTGTGGCTCATGCTGCTGCTACCAATAGATTCTCCAATGCTTGCATTCCCCTTCAGCCTCTTATGGTCCTTTGAATCATCTGAGGGGAGGAACCAGGTAGACGCACTGTCCACCAACATATGTATATAAGGGAAAGGACGGCAGGCCATGGCTGAATGATTCAGATCAAGACCACTCACCTCATCACTACACTCATCACTGTAGAAATGGTGGAGACCAGAAGCCATTACCATTTTTTTTTTCTTTTTTGACTCTCTCTTCAAAGATATAGTAACAGAACTCTGAAGACTCATGTACCATGCAAAGGAGGTTAAATATGAAATGGGTTTTCCTTGTTGGGGTGAAGTTTACAAGGTTCTCACCATATTAAAATCCTTAAACAAGGAAAGTGTATAAAACAAAAAGTAATGGTTCTAAAGTTGCCTCCCTTGAGAGAGGCATAGAGCAATCACAGTGCATGCTTCTCAACCCATAGAATTCCCTGGGTTTTGGAGTTTCCTTCTTGTCCCTCTTTCCTCAACCCTTTCCAGCCTAGATGGTAACTGCTTATAATATGTCAGTAATTCAAAAGCTCAGGTTAAAATATCACTTTTTTGGATTGGTCTAGGCTCCTAGTTTATTCTTGGAAGTTTTGCTTTTACCGAGGTTTCCCGGATTGCGACCATGATGCAGCCGACATGCTTCAACACCGGGGTATCATCTCCAATCAGCTGAATCAAATCCACGGCCGCCATCCCACGACTTCCTAGTACATATATTTTTGGCATTAACAAGAGTAGATAACATACCCAATTCAGAAGTACACAGCTCTGAATGTAAGTTTCCAACATATGATAAATCAAATGGTAATTCCAAAACCTAAAACCTAAGATTTAGGTTTTGGAATGGAAAATGTTACAACTTGAGAATGATGACAAAGACAGAAAAACTGCATTTCATTCAATTGAATTCTATTCATGGCCAATAATACATATTACTACAGAGAAACAAAAAGAAAATGAAACAAAGAATATCCTAAGAACATCTCAAGTATATAGCTTCCTTGAACAAGTCACAGTTCCATTCATTCGTACTCTTCAGACAAATAATATATATATATATATATATATATTACGAAAAGAATAGAACAGGATAGGGAGAAAGTAATGAAAAAAATTATGAAGCATCCCTCAAGCTAAAGAAACCACCTTATAAGATAGCCAAGGTTGGGAGTATCTGATGCTCCCCCTCCTCCTCTCTAGGGAAAATCCCCATAAATGCAAAAATTGTGGCTCCTGCTGCAGATGATGCTGGCTTTAACTTCTACTTAATAAGAGAACTCGTGACCTCGGAGCGAGATATACTTCTTGACCCAGATGGCAATATCCTCGGCACAGGCCTGGGCCTGTGGGGTCTTGAGGAGCATGTCAAGGGTTGCAAACTCATGCACAGCATCCTTGTACTCGAGCACAGGTGCATCAACGTTAACCTTCCGAAGCTCCTGTGAGTATGCAATAGCCCGGTCTCTCATCCAGTCATGCTCTGCTACCACTGTCAGTGTTGGGGGCATGTGCTTCAGAGGTGGCTCTCTCCCAGGGATGAGAGGATTGGCAGCCGGATGATCAAGGCTAAACTCTCCCTCGGGTAGGAAGAGTTTCCATGCAAGGATGCACATAGCTTTATCATAAAAGTACGAGTTTGCCAGCTTGATCTCTGAATGTGTGGGAATGCTCCCAATGAAAAAGGGATACATAAGGACTTGTGCCACCACCTTGACGGGATCTAAAAGGTTGCCTACCTCCACTGCCTTCCGTGCCACATAGTCCGCAATGTTCGCACCACTGCTTACACCAAGGAGAGTGCACCTGTTTCAATGGAATTAAATCAAGTTGGTTCAGTAGAGTGGCATTGCATATTTGACAATGGAATAACACATAAAAGGGGGCAAAAGGATTATAAAAATATCGCAATATCGAGTAAAGCAAAAAACAAGAAACTTATAGTAGGTATCTACTACCTAGTCCATGAATGATGGTTTCCTAAAAATAGGGTATTACAACAGCACATCTCTAGCAAAGATACTTTATTTACATAACTATACTTCACAATGAAAAATACAAAAAATGCACATAAAACACAGATATGCAATCTACAATCTCTCTTTTTTTGTTTTAAGGGGATCAGAAACCTGAAAAAAATGAACTGATTTACAAGTATAACTCAAAGGACTAGAGGTACCCAGAAAACCATCTCGGTGTCACTTAAAGGGAAGAATCCTTTGAAATTCTTGGACATGCCACACATCTACTGTTCTTAACTATCAGATCAATTTAGATATCTATGGTCCTCCAAAATCATCGTAAGACCAAATGGGTGGATAAAAAGTTCTTCATGGTACGATTAATCTTCTAACAAAATGATTGTCTCAATAGCAACTTATTACCCTTGTTCTAATTTACTCAAGTATTTAAACTGGCAAAGTCCTGTAGTCCTAACTTTTCTCAAGCATATAACTTGCTTATTTTCCTTCTTGTGAGGATATAAGAAAAACCATCGCTTCTGTACTTACAAATGATGAACCACCAAACAATTTGCAAAAGCAAATAGCCTAGATCACAGTTTATGCAACTGCAATGTCCTTGCTAGTTTGAATCAGACAAATCCCAGTGTCTCAGGCCGGTCCACCCTTTGAACCAGAAAAAGGGAAAACTGGCTGATCCAATGGTTAGGCCAATTAACCAAGCAAACCATAGAGCTGAAATTGAAACGCCTGGACAATGTATCATCCCAAATCATTCCCAAAAAAATAAAAAACAAAAGGCTAAGAACTAAAATTGTTAAAAGTTGCCTTTAGGTTTTGCACTTTCATGAAAGTTGAAACATTGATGATATTCTAAGGCAAAAGGGAGAATCAGCACAGCCAAGGGTAAACCAGGACCTCTCAACCTAATCTCTCCAGAAAACCAAAGGAAGCATCGTCCCCTTCCAGGTTGAATATGCATCCCTCAAACTGCTTTACTCTGCAAGAAACAAAAATCTTCTACCTGTCTTGCAATGTCATCAGTAGCTGTCTCATTAGTCGTGCATATCATTATCAAAAAATTCAATGTTAATTGAAAGAATTAAGGACCAAATCTCTCTCACAACTGAAGAAAGAATCCATGCTTCCCTCATAAACCCTAGGCCTAACAAACCATGGTCCGCAAGCCACCTGCACTTCTAATTTAGGAATGTTCATCGAATCAGCTTTTCTTAGTGCATAAATCAAAGATATGGCTTCCTCTAGAATAGAATTTCTGCTAATAATTGAACCTGAGTATCCATGAAACAATATGTTCACTACCATTTTTGAGGGACCAGTGACCAGCTAATAACAATATTGGATCAACCGAACCAATTTGTTACAAGCACTCTTATTAGGTTCAACAAGCATTACAAAACCAAATCCTGAGGCAATCAGTTTCACCAACAAATCTCGATTGGTGATTATTTACATTCTCGGTTAATGAGGCTTACATTGTGTGAGGTGTATGCCTTTTTTATTCCTCAAGAAAGTTGGACCTCAGGGCCTGATACCTCACCTTGAGATTCACTTCAAAACTTAACTCTCATATGTCTTTAAAATCACTGATCTGGATTCATCACTTGAATGAAGATTACCTAGTAGTGAAGGGAAAAAGGAGAAGAGAAAAATGATCATAATAAGTACAATTAAGCAAACTACAAATACCCTTAAATTGGACATTGGAAAGCATAACCCTCTTTGCCATTAGGAAAGCCCCACCAAAACCCACATTGTCCCCATTAGATGCATTAAAACAGTGACAACTAAAACAGAACACTTCATTAATTGTAAATCAATTTGGTCAAAGGAAACTTCTAATAAGAAAAAATGGAAGGTCCTCCAACAATTTCTATGTGAACAATGGTCTCATATCTCCACTATAATCATTGGATATCTCATAGCTAGGTTTCTCAAACACAACTACATATGGATGTAAGGAAGTAGCCTGTTATGCATACCAGTGTTCAAATTCCGATGGCATGCCGTCGAAATGTCGTCCTTTCCTGTGCCAGCAGCACGAAATTTGAAGGGAAATTGACATTTCCCTTCATTCCAACATGGTGGAAATTTCACGTGTCACGTGACACATGCAAAATGTTAAGAAATTTTGCCCTTTAAAGGGCATGTTGAAGGACTTAAAACCTTTTTATATTTTATGGAGTTATTTGACTTCTATTTTCATTTCCATTTCGTATCTCTTTGCTCTATGTTAATAGTATGTAGCCATATTAGCCTAGATATATGCAATATGCATATATTTTGCCACACTTTTGATTATTCCACGTCATTATCTCTTACTTAGACCTCTATAAGATTTCAAACTATCATTTAGCATAATTTCTCTATATTTGCCCTACATGGTATATAGTAGTACTTGCCTACATATGTGTGAATGACTATATATATGCACATTTCTTTTGATATTTGGAATTTTCAGGGGGGGGGGGGGGGGGGGGGGGGGGGGGGGGGGGGGGGGGGGGGGGGGGGGGGGGGGGGGGGGGGG
>JAUPMG010105730.1:0-12160 GCA_031762675.1 Pachysandra terminalis | reverse complement strand
TTATAAACATTAAATCCGATTCTTGTAACAATCCTCATAACTATGCAACTATCAAACAATTAAATTAAAAACCTAAACAGTTATGAGATTAATACCATAAACATAAGAAGGAGTTTACATCAATATCCTACAGAAAATTTAGTTACTCATAAAAAGAATGGAACTCATCCTTGGTGTGAAGTATGATCCCATCTTCAATGATAGTTGTTATTCCTGCAGTTCTTCCTTCTTCTCCAACTAACTATGAATCTCTAATAACAAGAATTAAATCTTTCTTAGGGCTAATGCCTCACCCCAAAATGAAATTACAAGTCCCTATATATAGATATGCAACCCCCAAAGTAATCCTAAAAGGATTGGAACTCTAATCCCGCAAGAACTCTCCCAAAGAAAACTCCAAATCTTGGAATTCATAGGCTCCCTCTTCTATCGCAAATAAGACATCCAAAACGTTCGATTTGGGCTTCCATGTCCTCTTAAAAGTTGTATATCTTCTTTTTATCTTTCCAGGAACACCAAAATCACCTCAATCGGACTTCAATTGAAGGAGTGATGGCCAAAATACTAAAACCTGCTCTGTGTTGTATCTGACGGATTTCATGCGCTCGATCGCAAATTAGTGTGCTCAAGCGCACAGTGCAGATTTGCATCTTTTAGGATTTATTTTGAGCTAGTCTTTGATGCTTTCCTTTAGGCTTCTCTTGGGCTTTTCTTCTAGATCTTTAAGGGGTCTTTAAGCTTTGAATCATGGTCTTCTTCGGGCCTTAGAACTTAATCCTTTTATGGCTTTAATTAGCTTGTTTTAATCCATTTTCTCCCAATGAAACTTCACCAGTCCTGCAATACAAGATAAGTGCATTAATTCCAACTTATAAATATAGCTCTAAGACTAAGAATAATGAATAATAGGTCTAAATGTGCAAGTGTTACACACTTATCAGTATGTTAAGGAGATAGTCAGATTACATGGAGTGCCAGTTAGCATGGTGTCAGATAGAGATACTAAATTTACATCTGAGTTTTGGGTGAGTTTACAGAAGGCATTGGGCACTCAGTTAGATTTCAGTACCACCTTCCACCTACAGACGGATGGACAAACTGGAAGGGTTAGTCAAATACTTGAAGATATACTGAGAGCGTGTGAACTAGACTTCAAAGGTTATTGGAGTGATCATTTATCATTGGCTAAGTTTTCCTACAATAACAATTACCAATCTAGTATTGGTAGGGCACCATTTGAAGCTTTGTATGGAAGAACACATAGGACACCTACGTGCTGGACTGAAGTGGGTGAAAGTAATATGCTTGGGCCGGCGATTATCCAAGAAACCACAGAAAAGGTGTAGATAATCAGAGAAAGACTATTAGCAGCTCAAAGTCGGCAAAAGAGTTACGTAAATCGTAGGAGACGGGAGTTAGAATTTGAGGTTGGCAATCACAAATTCTTGAAGGTCTCACCTATGAAGGGTATGATGAGGTTCGGTAAGAAAGGGAAGCTTACACCTCGTTTTATTGGACCATTTAAGATACTTGAACGCTTCGGTGATGTTGCATACCGTCTTGCATTACCATACCAACTAGTATCAAGTCATAATGCATTCCATGTATCTATGCTGAGGAAGTATGATCTTGATCCAACTCATATGATTGACTTAACTGAATTGCCACGAAGAGATGACGTAACCTATGAAGAGGCACTGGTAAGGATTGTAGACCGGAAAGAGCAGATTCTAAGGACGAAGACCATCCCTTTAGTCAAAGTGCAATGAAATCATCATGATGAGTGAGAAGCATCTTGGGAATTGGAATCCGAAATTCAAAGACGATATCTAGCATTATTTGAGAATCATGGTATGTATAATTTCGAGATGAAATTTCCTTTTAAGGGAGGTAGAATGTAGTGACCCAGAACCACACTCTTAATTTAATGGTTAAGACCTATTTAATCATTTAAATGAACCTTAGGAGTTAATTGTTAAGACATTTGCTGAATAGGACTAAACTGTAATTTAGTGAAATTATTGGGTAACTTATGAATTTTTTATGAATTCAGAAGATTTGGGCTTAGGCCCCAAATCTTAATTAACCCTAGACCATGGGCTGGTTATTTGGCCCATAGAAGAGAGGTGGACAATTTGGACATTTCACTTTATTTGAATCTATTGTGGTGGGAGCTTACCCACTAACATAACCACCCACACGTGTAGTGGAGGTGGGAAGTTTACAACAGTTTTTGAACCAGGAAAAAGAAGGAAAGAAGAGAATTCCAGAAATTTGGAGCAGGGAAGAAGGAGAAGAAGAAGAAGAAGAAGAAGAAGAAGAAGCACAAGGAAGCTTCTTTCTAGCAAATCCGGTGAAGAAAGTTTAGAAAAATTCAATCTTGAAAGAGGTAGGAATTTCTATAGTTCTATGGTAGGCATGTTCATAGTATGTGATGAAGCTATAGAATAGTGCATATGGATCATGGATTGTATATGATTGTAATTAGCATGTGATCTATGATTTTTCCATGTTGTATGAAGATATGTTCATGATTGTTGAATTTTGAGACCTATGAATTTTAATGTTTGAGAATATAATGAATTACCATGTTAATCTTGTTTGAAGGTTAATAGTATGTTAACTTAATTTGTATTAGTGTAATTCATGATTTTTATGTGTAAAAATATCAAATTTTGGTGTTTGGAAGTTTAGGCACGAAGACCTAGCTAGAAAATCAATTTCTGGGCACAAATTTCGTGCTCGACAGCTGCCGAGGTACCTACCAAGCTATGCCAACTTGCGGGACCTACTACCGAGCCTCGGCAGCTGTCGAGAGGGGTCGGCAGGAAGCTCGGAAGTTACCTAAATCCAAATGTCATGAAACTTCACGGGATGTCCCATTAAGCTATTTAGATTGTGTGTGTGTAATTGGTTTGTGTGCGAAATGCTTGTATAAGATTTTGTGCAATAAATGGTGTAAACTGCCTAGTTTCAATATGGAATCTATTATGTATGTTGTGTTATTATGTACTTATGTGATTTTAAAGTTTCTATCATGACATGAATGATGAAGATGAAATTAGAATGTGCAGGAACTTAGTTTGATCAATTTCTAGGCAAATTGTCATTATGCCTCATATTTATCTATAGAACTGCATAGTGTTGAGAGTAATGTTTATAACATGCATTGGTGATCCTTGTGTTGCGAGTAACATGAGATGTTTGAACTGTTTGATTATGTTTATGAAGGTGAATTTCCTACCTTGGGTAGATCCCGAAAGGAAAGAGGGCAGCTTATCCTGCCTAGGATCTCATTCCCTGAAAGGAAAGATGGCACATTTTTTGCCTTGGGTTGTATATATTCCCTGTAAATAAAGATGGCATATTTCATGCCTTGGGTTGTATATAATCCATGAAAGGAAATATGGTGGTATTCTACCTTGGGTCGTATATATTCCCTAAATGCAATGATTACTAACAGTTGCTTGGTCGTCGTCGTGTCAATAAGGCTTGGCCTAACTACCCTTGCATTGCAATGTGTCACATCATACAAACACTCATGTCATACGATGCATTGCACAATAAACTCCACCTCACACATTATACACCACATTACACATTATACTTCACATCACCCTACTCACCATTCACTTGGCATATCTTGAATCTCTTGGGAAATGGAATATTGTTTATTAGATAGAATGGTTATATACCAAGTATGAAGTCACATTATGATGATGCATTATAAGATGACAGGGTCTTGAACATTGATTATGATACTTGTTACACTTGATTGTAATTATGAGATTGGGAAATGTTGTTCACTTATATGTAAAATGTGTGTAAAAGACTATAAGCATGATAAGAATAATGTGATCGAATTACTTACGCGAATTGTTGTTTAAACTTACATGAATGAATTGTTTTTTCATATGACTATGAAAGTATCTATTGTATTGCTATGGAGTTTTCCTATTGAGCTCCCAAGCTCATTCTTATTGATGTAACAGGTGAACACCTCAATTGATGTGGACTTGCTGGATGGACTCTAGAGTGTAGTTATTTTATATGAATATGTTTTATTTTACACTTTTGACCCCTTGTGGGCTATGTGGTTGTAATCATTTAATAGTTGTGGGTACTTTTGACTTTGTGGGTTATTTCGTATTGGTACGACTAAGATTTTAATTTTATCAGACTTTTGTTGGTTTGTATAATATGCTCTATGTCACCATGATATTGATATTGGTTGAGAATGTGATTGGTTTGACAACCGCATCCATTGATTGGATCTGAAGGTCAATCCCTTGAAATCCTCGAGATCCCATATCTCGGATTGGGGCGTGACAACGTCCACCTCCTAGGTGTTTTAACTGTGGGAGGATGGAGCACATATAGAAGTTTTGCCAACAACTATTAAGGAAAAGAAGAAACTGAGCCTGGCGAATGGAAGAATGTCAGAACAAGAGAAGTAGAGATAAGGTAGTCAATACATTCATGTTGGGTACATAAAACACACACACTTTGTTTAACTGTAGATATTTCTATTGCATGAATTTATGTGAATTAGTCTTGAGTATGATGTACTTTTGAATGCATGTTAAGCTTCTGAGTTCCATAATTGAGGCATAACAAATTCTAGGGTTGGGTGATCTAAAAATTTACCATGATAAATTTCGGGGATGAAATTTTCTAAAAGGGGGAAGATTGTAGTGACCCTAACCCAGTAATTAATTAATTAGAGTTAATTTAAGATTAATTAACTTGATTAACTAAGCATAACTTGGAAATACAAACCAATATGTATAGAAACTTAGATTAGTCTATCTAAGAATAATCATAAGCAATTAGGATAACTTCATTTCATAAAACTAGATTTGGAATGCATGAACCTATTGTCTTAGATGTGCCAATTAATAACTATGGTTTAGAGTTGGGCTAAATTGGTAATCGAAAGGAAGTTTGGGAAAGAAGAATAATTAGAGGAAGCATAGAGGTTAAGGAGGAATTAGGAAAAATTGTGTTGGTTGAGAACGGACTTAGTCGTGTGGCCCATTGCCATAGATTAAGGGGTTGTTTAGTAATCCACCTTAAAGTTTGAAGTAGTAGGAAATAGACTTGGAAGTTTATGAGGGAGTTTATATTAATAGAAGGTTGATATTTGAGAGGATTCTAAAGGAGAAAGTTGCCTAATTAGTTGGGTTAAGTGTATGGAAGGTTTAGAAGAGATTAGCAATTGGTTAATTAGGAAGCCTAAAAAGGTAGGGTTTGGGTTGAGGACGTGAATAGTACATTTGGGGATTGGGAGCTAAGGTTTGTGGTTTATAGAAGAGAAGAGAATAAAAGCAGAAGAGAGAAAGGAGGCTAAGACTAGATCAGAGGAATAGAGAAGAGGTAAGAGGAAGGAAGGAAGGAGAAACGAATGGAGGAAACACACACACATCAGATATCAAGCTAACTGTAAGTTGTAATCCACTGTATAGTTCTCCTATGAGATCATCTTCAGTTTAAGCTCTAGTTTTATGCATGTTATTGTGGATTTGTGATTTGAATACATGTTTGGGATTTGAATGCATATTTTATGATTCGAGCACATGTGATCTGGTTTGTATATGAAAATAAGTTTTGAAATGGTTTTTATATGTTTATGGATTTTATTTCAAGGTTAGATGGCCCTTAGGATCGAAAGGAATGGATTTGGAGATCGTTGGTTCGTTTTCTAGAAATCTACCCAGAATAGCGTCTGTCAGTACGCACCGGTACACTGGTGGACCTACCGACAGGGGGTATTTTCTAGGGTAAAACAGCCCACCGGTAGGCACCGGTACACCGGTGGCCTTACTGATGGACTGTGGTGCAAGGTATTACCCATCAGTAGGCACCGGTAATCCGGTGGACCTACCGACAGGGACCCAATTCGTGTTATAATTGCCCCATCGGCAGGTACCGGTACACTGGTCCCTGCCGATGAGACCCTCAGTGTTGTATAGACTTGGACTTGTTTGGGGATTGATGTGGTTTGTTCCCCATTGATTTGGGATTTGGTTTTCGGAACCAAGGTTGGATTAGAAGGCTCATGCCTACCTGCGGGATATCGACTTGGTGTATCTTGATTGTTGGCACCCATCAATTACCCTTGGACTTGACCACTTGGACTTGGAATACTCTATTTTGGGATTGGATGGAATTGCTTGTTTGTGTAATCGGATTATCCAAGTGTATGGGTACGTGGATAGTTTTCGTTGATGACTATCCTTTGGTTCTCAATTTAATAATGCATATCATGTTGGGTTGTGTAACTGTTAAGTGTGCCCGGGAGGTGGATTGTTGGTGGGTGGAATTCCCTGAGTTTGGTAATACTCAAAACTAGCATTGGGTGGAACTCCCTAGGTGCTATGCATTCAGAACTAGCAAATCGGTGGAACTCCATGAGTAACTTATACTCTAAACTAGCAAACATGGTGGCCTTCATACCATGGGTTAGCGCCTGGAACGAAGCGAGGGGTATCCGGCTACTCCTGGTGACCTATGTATCGAATATTGTTTTGGATTGAATTTGTGAAGTGAAATGTGGGGCACTTAACAGACTACATTGCCTAGCACATTCTTTTCATCTCATTATTCATTGCATTCTTTTGATTTGAGCATAGATTAGAGAATTTGTCTGATTCATTCTCATCATTGCATCTCATCATATAAAGGATCATGTTTACTTGTATTATATCTCTTGCGGTAGTTGCTGACCATTACTTGACTGTTTTGATAACATATGGGGATGGATGATAGTGTGATTACTTACTGGGCATTCTAAGTTCACGTAACTCACTCATGTTGCAGGTTGATAGAATGATGGTGGAACTTGATGTGCTATTTGTTGCATGCTTAAGTTACCTACTGCTTGTTTTGGAATTGTGCTCCTGTGAGAGCTTTAAGAAGTAATAACATTGTTTAGTTTACGTTTGGTTAGAAGGATTTGTAGGCCATGACTCAGCTGAAGTCATTGTGGTTAGAATTGTACTGTGGGACTTTTTAGCTTTCTGCACTCTGATTTCAATAAAGGTATTTCTTTACTTTTATTGCTTGTGGTTTTGAAAGCGATTCACATTCCATGCATGGAACCCGAAGGTCTCACCTCAAAATCCGTGCCGCCTGCTTAGGGATTTGTGCTACGAGTTTCGGGGCATGACATCTATCCTTTGGATTGCCTTCCTTTTGGTATAACCTCTCTCTCTCTCTCTCTAGTAATTGTTTCACTTACTAATCAATTCCGTTTGCTTACAAAGCTGAGTAATATGTTGTACTCATCGAAGAAAGGAATTGCAGAAGCTTGTAGGAGAAACATCGAAGGTTCAAAATATAAATGCGATCGCAACTAATTTACTGTATTTCCCTTAAATTTGTAAGTTAATGAAAAGTAACTTATATTTCCTGTACTTGAGGTCTGATCACTAATCTGATGTCCACTATCGATAGATCCTTGTGGAGAGAAGCGATTTTGCGGAGGACAATGGCTCTACGCTGCAAGTAATACTCTTAATTCAAATGAGATGCAGGAAGAAGGGGAAAATGTTATCTGATTTTCTAGTTGATGTTGAGGAGAAACAAAAATGTCTTTATTTACTTTTCTCTGATTAGTTTCTCAGTTTTGTTACAGGCTTTAGGTTATAATGTTGATACAGGCAAATATCACAGGTAATAATTAGAAATATATATTTTTTCAAAGAAAATTAAATGATTCTTTTAACGAGTTTGTTTTGTTGAAAATTTTGTAATTTATTATTTTCTCTCTCTCTCTCTCTCATTTTTTTTTCAATTCTGATTCCAATTTCGTGCAAGGAAGGTTGCCTAATGAAATGGTCAAACCGGATTCTCATCTACGAAACCTTCCGTAAAGTATCAATCAACAAAAACTCATAATTAGAAACATATATATTCTTTACAGAAAACCTTTGTGTTGTGTTCTTTTTCTTGGTCATATATAGCTTATGTATAATGTAAAGATATTGTGTATGTAAATCAGATTGTAGGGCTGTACCTTTGGTTTTTTAAAAACAAGATCAAGGGACGCCTCAATAGTTCAATCTGAACTCCAACTTTTTTTAGTTATTAAATCTGTATGAATCAGACCAAACTAATATCGATTGGTGAAAATTGGTCGTGGATCGGCAAAAAATCAAATTAAATTGATATTCTTCAATTTTTTGCTTTTCTTTTTTAAATTGAGTATGTTTGTGAATTCTTCCGATTGTTTGGTTTAAAACATCAGTTACCGGACCAAACCTCCTCACCAGTCAACGCATGGTCTAGTTTCAAAAACATTGTGTTTTATATGTGATCGTATCATATAATACTAATAAAAAAAGAAAATTTTAAGCTTTTCTTAACTATTAGTTATAAAACATTACAATGACGCTTTTAATCCTATTATGCAGCCAACATATGTGCTTCTTATGCAGAGGGGAGGAGGAGTCCGATGATCACCTGTGTTATTAGTTATAAAACAGCTGCAACCAACATTACACAAATCAGCAAGGGAAATTCTCTGATAAGCAAAAGTACTCAAGGACGGAGTCTTACCAAACGAGGAGCCCGTGAAGAGTGGGGGAGGAAGTCTAGAACTCCTAAAGGATGGAGGTACCCTACTTACAGAAGTACCAGGTGCAGCTCCCCCTTGCGAGATCACAGCCGGCACCGGCGAGCTCTGCCCTTCTGGTCTAGGTGGAGGAGCAGGGATGGAAGAATCGCTGACTTCCAGTCCCTCAACAGCAGACAATTATTACAACAAAAAAGAGACTAGGTCAGGCAAGGTCACAACTAAGGTCAGGCACAGAAAAGAAATATTAGAAACTTACCCTCAGGGTCCAGGCAGAGGTAAGCTTCACCTTGGGTTTGGTCCCTTGAGCTGGTGGCTCAACAACAGGGCTCGAAGGAGCCACGGTACCGGCTCCAAGAATGCCCGTCAAAAGCCTCTCAAAGACAATAGGCCCAGGAGGAGGGACCACTCCTGACCTAGGAGGAAGCCTGGGCACTCTCGCACTCCTAACCCGCCTAGGGTGGAGGCTCCCTATAGGGATGTGGTCCTCGTCCACCTCTGCCTCCTCCGCCTCTTCCTCCACAGAAGCCTCTTCTGGCTGGACTGCTGATGCCTTCTCAGAAGCTTCACTGGCTGGGAGATCATCACCTCCTTGCCTCCAGAAATAGATAACCAGGATCACAATGTGACCAAGAATCTCATGAATGATGGGGTGGCCATCCCCAGTCTGCAAAGGATGGTTCTTATCCATCTTCCTTAACCTCTGCTCCTTGGATCCTCCTAGATCTAGCTTCGAAGGAACGGCGTCACCGCTACAGAACTTGTCCAAGGTGTCCAATGCCTTGTACCAATAGTCCGTCCACCAGGAAGACACCTTGCCTTGCCTCTCTTGTGTTTGCAGGAGTCGCCTTGAAGCTCTTATCCATGTTGAGGTAGCCATTCCCTCGAACGAATCGCACTCCCGCAAGATTCGCCACTTTCGACGAAACAATCTAGAACTCCACATCACGCGGAGGGGCTATCTGATCGAACCCGAACTGTCGAAGGACACATTGCGGGTTATATACGGGAAAGCTACTCCTGTATTCTCGAACAAGGCTGATCAGATAGCCCGGATGCAGGATCACCAGGAAGGCCCTTTCTTCTAGTGATAGTTGGAGCTAGGCATCGGTATTCTTCACAATATCCGTCAACACCATGACTTCGTAGGGCTGCAGCAAGCAGAACCTTCCTTTGCGGTAGGGCATGTACGTGAATTCCACCGAGATGTCCATCACCTAGCGCAGGCGAAATTTGTACTTCGGACGGCATTTTGACCACACCAGCACTCGTGGAGCAGAGTCCAAGTCAATGTTCAGCAGCTGTTGCTCCAATGCTGAGAAAGCCTGGGGACCATACCGGGGGTATCTCTCCCACAGGAATTGCTGGAGGAAGTTCGCGTCTAGTAGGGTCTCCACAATTCCTTCCCCTCTGCTCTTCGCCATGTCTTCGCAGAGCAAGTCCAAATGCTCATACAACAAGCCCAGGAACAATGGCGCCAATGGCACCCGGGCTCCGCGCACAATCTTCACCGCCAGCGGAAACAGTCTGTCGTGCACCTTCTCCATGGGATACCCTTCAAACACGAACCGGACAAGCCAGAAGGCAACAAACCCCACCAAGTGGACGGAACTGTTCAGGCCTTCTCCCCACGAGCACCTGATGAACTCACTGCTGGCCTTGGGAATGTCCCCCTCATTCCAGAAGTAGCGACTCCTTCCTTTGAAGGAGTACTTCGTTCCCAAGCTAGAATCCCTTCCTTTCAGCTGGCTCTTCCTCACTGTCTACTTGGAGCAAGCCTTTAGCAGGTCCAAATCCACAGCCTCTACCGCATACAGGGCGAGAGCCCCCGGATTTTCATCTCCCAAAATAGGGGGATACCGCAGGATGGGCACATCATCCAACGTGATGCCTATCTCTCGAAAGGCAGTTACGAATACGTGATCTTCAGGGTCCCAGTGGACCACAAACTCTTTCAGGGCTTCGTAATCCCTGTGGTAATTACCCGTGTACACCCGGATGGCTTCCAACATGCCGGTTGAATCCAACAGCCTCTGATAATCATCATTCTGCATGATGTGCGCCACCCATTCCGGCCAACCTTGTGGAAGGTTGAAGTGAGACCAGAATCCGATCTCAGACAGGGGATAATCACCCCTCTCAGCCCTGAAGGCCGGCGTTTGACTCAAGCGTGGAAAAGTTGTGTTCGTCCAGGTCGTCTCCTGGAAAGGGCATAGCAATTCCCCACTCTGAACTGCTTCTGGGGCCACCCACTTACGCACCACATTCCAAAACGGCTTGGTTGATACCTCCATCTTGGTATCAGTCTTCTTGGCAGCTCATTCCTTGGCCATTTATCTCAGAAAAGAAGGAAGAAAACAAGGGAGCAAGAGTGAAGATTGCACGTTCTGGAAAGCAAAAACTCAAGGAAATTCAAAACTCAAATTGTAGGAACCTTTACTCTTCACTGAGCTTTCAATTTATAGAAATAATGGTGGTTTCTGCTGGGAAGAAACGGAAAAACTTCCTTTTGGGCGGTTTCGCACGATCGCAAGGAACAATCATGGCAAAAGCAGCACATGATAACCGCATTTAAAGCGCATTCCCTCGAGAAACGTGCATATAATGCCCGCCACTTCAGGTACGATCTGATGTTTCCTCCTCTAGCGTAAGAAACCTAAGACCGGGGGGCTATTGTTGATCAGGCGGGCAAATTTAACCCCACTTTACACACGGCGCTTCTCTACAAGCACTTGTACACGTTTTGGGCATAGCCGCACACACTGAACCACTCTTTAAAGCTGAAATGGAAAAAGATGATATTTAAAACGGCAGAAGGATATCTAACCGTTCTGATCACCAATTAAGGCGATAGCTTCTCAAAGAAGCTACATTTTTTAATTTCAGCTTGTGGGGGGACGCCACGTGTCCCAAACTCAACAAACACGTCCTTTCCTCTCTTTTGAAAAATTCAAAAGACTAAGGACTTATGTTTCCATGACATACTGCCTTCTGGGCACCCGAGGGAATGAGAATCTTACTCTTCCCTCGACGGACCTTATTTTACTCGAACGACGAAGTTAAGGGCATGCTACCCCTAATGGACCCCTCAAATAGTTATGATCTCAATGGATCCTCGAAGTCACATATATTTGCTCTCTAGAACAGACTTCGAGTGATTTTATTCCATGTCTTCACGTTTTAAAGGTATTTTCATGCAAGAAAGGATTCTCGCGAGAACTTTCTATACCTTCTAACGCAGGAGTCATGCTTGGATCATATCCATAGACTTCGAAGGCCCACTCTTTATGTTTTGTCTTGAAGGATCACAAGGCAAATATCTTCCTGCCGAGGGCAACCTCGACGGACAAATCTGAGGGAAAACCTCGACAGACAAGTCCGAGGGACAACCTCGACGGAAAAATCCAAGGGACAACCTCGACGGACAAATTTGAGGGACAACCTCGACGGACAAATCCGAGGGACAACCTCGACGGAAACATCCAAGGGACAACCTTGACGTACAAATCCGAGGGACAACTTCGACGGACAATCCCGAAGGAAGTCTCTTTCAGGCTAACCACCTCCAGATGGTCAATTCGAAGG
>JAUPMG010105710.1:0-12160 GCA_031762675.1 Pachysandra terminalis | reverse complement strand
GTTCGACACCCTCATAATAGCCCTATCTGCAAAGATTCATCCTATTGCGAGTGGTATTATTATTATTTGGTTTAAAAAAATCCACAATCACATACCTTCTTTTTCTCAACCCATAACAACTGAACATCATCCTTACAACACCCGGCTCCGTAATAACATTACCAAGCCCAAACCCACACTTGATCTTCACACCACCTCTGTCTCCCCTCAAACAGAACCCTCCACCTTCAAACAGGCCCAGCAGCATCACGCTTGGCGCCAAGCCATGAGTGTTGAATACAATGCCCTTCTATCGAACCAAACTTGGTCTATTGTCCCACAGAATCCCACACAAAATATTATTGGGTGCAAATGGGTCTATAGAATTAAGAAAAATCCCAATGGGTCAATAGCTCGCTACAAAGCTCGCTTGGTAGCGAAAGGGTTTCATCAACGACCTGAGGTCGACTTTTCTGAAATCTACAGCCCCGTGGTCAAGCCTGCTACTATTCGCTTACTTCTTACACTTGCTGTGACTAACAGTTGGCCTCTTCGCCAACTTGATGTTAATAATGCATTTCTGCAGGATACTTTATCTGAAGAGGTATATCTGGACCAGCCCCTGGCTTCACACATCCCGACCTTCCCAACCATGTCTGCAAGTTATGGGCCATCTATGGATTAAGGCAAGCCCCTCGCGCTTGGTATCACGAACTTCGGCAGTTTCTTCTCTCTGAAGGCTTCACAAACTCCCATTCCGATACCTCACTGTTCATGCCATCTCGGTTCTTTATCTGTTGGTCTATGTGGATGACATAATAATCACTGGGCCCGTTGCTGCTCATGTAAATCAGTTCATAAAGACTCTTGCCCGACGATTCTCTCTCAAGGATCTTGGTACTCTCTCGTACTTTCTTGGGATTGAAGCGCATACTACATCTACTGGCTTGTTCTTATCTCAGCAAAAATATATTCGTGATCTTCTACATCAGGTCAACATGGCTGACGCTAAACCCGTCTCTACACCACTTGCTACTAGTGAAGCTCTCAAGCTCTTTGATGGTTCATCACCGGCCAATGCTACTCTGTATCGACAAGTAGTCGGGTCCTTACAATATCTCTCACTGACTCGACCAGATGTTTCCTTCGCCATCAACAAATAATCTCAGTTCATGCACTTCCCTTCCACTTTTCATTGGTCAGCAGTTAAACGTTTGCTTCGTTATCAAGCCGGGACCCTTGATTATGGCTTAATGATTCGCAAGAACTCTCCACAGGTCCTTCATGCGTTTGCTGATGCTGATTGGGCCGGTGACCCCAATGATCGGACGTCCACATCTGCTTATGTCGTGTTCCTTGGTGCCAATCCTATATCTTGGAGCTCTAAAAAGCAAAAGACTGTTGCCCGCTCATCCACAGAGGCTGAATACCGAGCTATTGCATTCACTGCCACCGAACTTAATTTGGTCATGAATTTGCTTCAAGAGCTGCGTGTTCACATCTCCCCCACTCCAGTCATTTACTGTGACAATGTCAGTGCTACATATGTTTGTGCTAACCCCGTTTTGCACTCTCGTATGAAGCACATAGCCATTGACTTCCACTTTGTTCGGGATCAAGTTGCTTCTGGTTGCTTATGAGTTTCTCATGTTCATACCTCTGATCAACTTGTTGATTCCCTCACCAAGTCGCTACCTCGCCTTCATTATCTTACTCATCGCAACAAGATCGGTGTCCTGAACAGCCAATCAATCTTGCGGGGGCAATAATCACTCCAAGGATCAAGCATGACAAGTCACCTACTGATTCTTAGCATCCCAAACATAGAAATAAACTGTAATTGTTGTATAGATACTTTCATTTTTTCTGTATAGATACTTTCCTTTTTCCATATCTGTATTCTGTCAATTACCTTCTAGGATTAGTTTCTAGTTCTACATTTAGCAACATATATGTATAAATACAGCTCTGTAATCCTCTGTAATCAATCAATTGAGATTCAATACATTCATTCGTCAAGTCTGTTTAACATGGGTCTGTTTGAGTTGTCCTAGTATTTAGGCTTTTATTCTTGGTATGTTTTATTATTTCAAGACATGGCTTTAGTTGTTAGTCATGGATTCCTAGCCTACAACAATAAATTGTATTTTGTCTTTCAGTTGATGTAAGTGCCTATTTAAAATTAAGCCATCATTACTTTCAAAATTAAGCAATACAGCAGTACTTTCTCTCCAGCTTTTATTTGTCCTTTAGCTCTTTGATTTTAACACAGAATGATACTTCCTGAAGCCATGATCAACAAACTGGTTCTCCGTTGAGTTGGGCCTTGGCATTACCATGTCTGCATTGAAAGGCGTTGGGCAGTTGGATATCGCATGTCCAATGAGTCCACAAGAGAAACACATAAGAGGGAGGTACTCATTAACGAATGGTTGAAGAATATATGTGCCAAAAGGAACTTCTTCGATCAATCTTCTCTTGATTTTGGCACTGACCATTAGTTGATTTTTTGTGCCGTTCATGGGAATATCAACACTGATTGTAACTCCCATGTGTTTGGTGTTACTTATCATATTTCTGATGATGCCTTCATCCAAAAAAGCTCTTGGTAAATCTGAAAATTGTACCCATAGGACAATCTCTGTATGGGAGTGAAATCTACAACTGCTTCATTCTTAATGTATTTAAGAGCCATCAACTTGCTCTTAACAGTCCACGGTTGAAACTTCAAAGTGAGTTTGATGCCTTTTTTACTGTGAAAACGAAAAGGGGGCTAAGTTCCTGTATATCCAGAACCACTAAGGCTTTCCAAGCTTTGGTTACAAAAGTTTTGACTTCATGATATCCTACAACTTCGTCAAAGATATAACGCACTAAAAGATCTTGGTGTGTTGGAATAAACATGTTTGACCTTCGAGGGGGAATGAACATTTTGGAATCGAACTCAGATGTAAGAGCTTCAATTTCAGATAGTTTAATGGAGATAGAGTGGGATTGCATGAAGATGCTCGAAGTTACCATGGTCCAGGGTGAGAAGAGGAGTGGAAGAAATGTAGGTTAACTTGGAGTATAACGGAGAGAAACCCTTGTTTGTCTAATTATGCAATTAATCTTCTTTAGGCCTTATTTAGCTGTTTTTTCAGGAATGCATTTCATGGCTTGGATTGAGTTCCAACCGGTGGAATGAGCTCTCAAAGATAAATGATCGTTTGGTTAGCAAATGCAAAATGAGTTTTCTCAGAATGAGAATGAGAAAATACCTTTCATCATAGAATCTCCTCCAACCCTGATTTTAGATTTTAGAAATGGTTTTGAGTTATTGTAGCGAAACATTTATAGACAAATTAAGCAGTGGCAAACTTGTAAATACACTAGGAAGTTGGAGTGTTATTATCACATTTAAAAGTATATAAGTGTCCAAATCTTATGCATGGCTATGGAATTATATATAAATAATTATAATTAAAAAAAATTAAAAATGGTCAGAAATCATTTTAGTACATGTTAACGGAATGTCTATATTAGGTCGAAGCTCATTTTGTTATATGCTAATCAAATACGATTAAGAAACTTTCAAAATTAATTTTCCGATTGAATGTAGAGAATTGATTCCTTTAATGAGTTTCGATCTAAAATTACAGCCAAACAAGGCCTTACGTTATTGCTGTGCTTTGTTAGGCGGATTTTACTCTCTCTCTCCCTTTTCTTTTCTTTTCTTTTTTTTTCATATATAAAATTTTGTAGGATTTTTACAGAAAATCACATTTTGAAAAGGAATCTGTGAATATCCCAAATTTTGATTCATTTGAGTCATAAATTTTAGAAAGTTGCAATTTTGTGTTAAATTTGTATCTCATAATATATTTTTTAAATAGTAAATATATTATGAAATAATATATATTCTTATATGTTCTTTTTTTTTTTTTTTTTTTGGATCTTAACCTCGTAGTGTGGGACTAATCCACGTCTAAGGCGAGAGCTATTACGGTAAACCTCTGACGTGCTTCGGGTAGAATTCGAATCCCAAGCTTATCTCCAGAGACGCCACTAGAACCCAGCTAGCTAACCGCTGAGCCAACACATCGGTGGAGGCTCGACGAAAACCCCTTGTTATGGGGTCCTTCTCTTTCAACCTTTTCCAACTTTTTGGCTCGTGCACCAACCATTCACACTAAATAGACTTACACGTGAGCTGCAAGCCAAATTAGAAAGCAGAAAAGACACCGGGAGGGAACAAAATTCTAATCAAAATTATTTTTCCAAAAAAGCCCTCCCTTTTTTCATATTTATAAAATAAAAAAAAAATCTTACTTGCTAGGGCTTGGCGTGAATGAAAGCGACTCGAGACTCGAGACTCGAGAGTAAAGGATTTTAAATACTAGACTCACTTCGACGTTTGTTCTCATTCTCCAAATTGTACTCTTCCTGTAAATTCTTGTTCTAGAGAGAAAAAGAGAAAGATGGAGGAAACGTACTCTAGATTCAAGAGAATTTGTGTTTTCTGTGGGAGCAGGTCGGGGAGAAAAGCAAGCTATCAGGAAGCAGCAGTTGAACTTGGGAAAGAACTGGTAATAATAATAATAATGGGTTTCTCTTTTTCGATCTTTCGTTCGTGAAAATACTTTCCATACTCTTCTGGGATTCATTCAAATACTATCTTTAATGGTTGAAAATTCCAATACAGTTCATCGACCACAGATTCAAGACCAAGTTTTTTTAATGCTGTTTTGAGGATCATCCAATATTATTTTCTTTTCTTTATCGATTTATAGTTCTGGGTTTTTCTAGAAATTAATGGGGGTACAAGAAATCTGGGTTTATTTAATTTCAGGGGATTCCATTAATGGGTTTCTTTTACTAGTCAAGCTCTATCTATATATGTTGAAGCGAGTCCCATCTCTTTGCCATTTTCGTGTATTTACTCACTTTGTACCGAGAGAATAACTGCAATCTAATGCTTTCTTACCTTCTTCTTGTTCCATCTTTCTTCTCTCATGAAGAAAGGAAAACAGTGATACTTTTTTTTCTTTTACTTCTCTTATCAAACCCTTACATTTCATCAAAAAAAAAAAAAAAAAAAAATTCTTCTTTTTTCATGATTATTGTTAGTGTGTTGAAACAAACAGGCTTTCAACGTAGGATTATTATTGTTGGTGAAATGGGGGGAAGTTTTTTTTTTTTGAGTTAATTTTGGCATGAAAGATTGCTAGCTGTAACCTGCTTGTCTATTTTTGCAGCCTTCTTGCATGATCTCGGTTTTGTTTTCAAAGAAAAAAAAAATTAAAACAAGAAGAAAAAAACCCATTAATTAAAAGAAATTTCCTGCTTTTCCATAGGGAGCAAACGTGCTACTTTGGTATCATGACACATTAAGCATATTCTTATGGACTGCTTCCCACCACCTCCTTCATCACAAAATTTCCATCATTTTTGCTTATGGGTTTCCCTGAATCCTCTCTCTCTCTCTCTCACTCTCTCTCTCTCTCTCTCTTCCCTCTATAGGGTTCTAGCTACTTTGATTTTCTCAAAATTTATTTTTGTTTAGCGAAATAATAGTTTAAAGAATTGTTGATTGATAATGGTGGTGGTTTATGATCAGCTTGTTATGTGTGACAAGTGCTAATGGGGTTTGTGTTTTTCGATATGTTTTGAAGGTGGAGAGAAGGATTGACTTGGTTTATGGAGGTGGGAGCGTGGGGTTGATGGGTCTTGTTTCTCAGGCTGTTCATGATGGTGGGCGCCATGTTCTAGGGTTTGTTCTCTCTCTCTCTCTCCTTGTATGATTGTGTGTACGTCTGTGTAAAAGGGGATTTCTTTTATTTAATTGGTTCTTATTTAATGCTTAAAAATGTGTTCGCATTTTTTGTTTAAAATATTCTCTCTCTCCTTCTCTCTCTCTCTCTCTCTCTCTCTCTCTCTCTCTCTCTGGTATGCTTGTGTGTATGTCAGTGTAAAGGAAGATTAATTTCTTCTATTTAATGGGTTGTTATTTAATCCTTGGAAATGGGTTCGTATTTTTTGTTAAAAAAAAAACTCTTTCTAGAAAATACTTGTATCTTAATATGCGTACATAATGTTTCATGGGGTCTTCATGTCTGGGATCAAATGTTGGTTCTGATCTGAAGAGAGCTTCTTCCTGCATCTTTTTCTTACTGAAACAAAAAGCTTCTGTTTTGTGGGGAATGGGTCTTTTGAATGATGGGGACATGGCTCTCATTTATTCAACATATGTTCATTCTTGCTACAGTTGAACCTAAAAAATGTCTCTTCCACTAATGTTTTGGAGATTTATCTGTTTTGGTCTTGGCAATGTCAGTACCCACTAGAACTTAGAAAGAAAGCTTAATAAAGTTCAGGAACTTTCAGTTTTCTTTTTATTTTAAACTAGTAGAAGTTTTCTTTTTAAACTAATACTATACTGTATGAGCTAAATCTTTCCCCCTACTGTGTCAGTGTGTCTTTCCTTCTGAAATCTTTTAACTGTAAGCTAAAGCAAGTTCAAATCATATAATCTTTTCCTTGCCAGACTGCTACTTGGATCTGATCTCTTTAATGTTTCCGTTCATGGGTTTGTTTTGCAGAGTTATTCCCAAGACCCTAATGCCTAGAGAGGTATTTTAAGAAACTATGAAACAGATCTCTCTCTCTCTCTCTTAAATCTTGTTGGTAGTTGCAATACTGTTGTTGACAAAGAGACGGCAACTATGACTTGTATTTATATAGGGCAATAAAGTTAAATTGGATGGGACAGCTTGTTAAGAACTGCACTCCTCTTCCTTTTCTTTTTCTTTTATTTTTTCCTTGCTTATTTTTAGTATGAGTTAACAAACTACACTTATTAGGGAATTTTACATTTTTCTTGGATTTGTTTGTTGTTCTTTCTATCTTGTGGCCTTGAAGCTAGAAATTTTTGTTTATATTTTTTATTCTGTTTGACTTGTTATTTGGGATGAGGCTTAGACAAAAATGTATACCTATACAAATAACTTATATATATAAATATATATATGTGTGTGTGTATGTGATCTTCCATAGAATGTTTGGATTAACAGTTTGTTGAAAGCAGAACCTTTTGTTTCGAGTTATCAATAAATTTGGTTTCTACTGCTAAAACTCTCAGAAAGTGTATTAATGTAGAATTGGAAATCTGAGCATTATGGAGTTTTACTCCCTATAGATTGTTTGATTAACAATTCTATAGTTAAAAAACTAGATCAGTCAATAGTTACTCTTTTCATGCATACATAGATTCAAATTATATTGTTATCAAAGGTATAAATTTTTTAAATATGTTTTTTTTTTAATTTCAAACAAGGCCATTTAGTGATTTGTACTAATGCTTCTTTCATGTTTTAAGTTCATAACTTTAAGTGTTTTGTCGCAGATAACTGGTGAGACTATTGGAGAAGTGAGAGCTGTATCTGACATGCACCAAAGAAAAGCCGAGATGGCTCGTCAAGCTGATGCTTTCATTGCCCTCCCTGGTATGAACTTGGTCCCCAGATCTAAATATCACATTATTAGATCAAGAACATAGTTTAGCTATTTGCATTTGGTTTTGTTTCCTTCTTAATTATAATTCTTTGATATTTCAGGTGGTTATGGCACCCTTGAAGAGCTGCTGGAAGTCATTACCTGGGCTCAACTTGGAATCCACCATAAACCTGTAGTAGTTTTTATTTTTTTATCAAAAAAATACCTTTCTTTATGATCTTAATTGTGTTTGTTCTCTAGTATTTGATATATATATATATGTAATTTTTGTTACTTGTTTCAAAAAGAAAGGTTGCTGGGTTTCCTATTTAATATTGTTATTAATCAACTTGGATGAATTAAGTAATGAAATTTTCTGTTAATCTTCGAATCTCAAACCGCCGACAACCATGCGGTACAGTTCTAGATATGCCACGTTATTAAATGGAGAGATATCGTAAGATTTGCTGTTTTAAGCATGGATATCATTACATGTGATTAGGATATCAAAAGAATTTTGTGAGTTTATTATGTTGTTGGTATTATAATGTGTTAAGCTTATTTGAAACTTTGTTTATGCAGGTGGGTCTCTTGAATGTGGATGGATACTACAATTCCTTATTGTCATTCATTGACAAGGCAGTCGATGAAGGCTTTATCTCCCCAACTGCACGCCGCATTATCGTATCGGCCCCAACGGCCAAGGATTTGGTCAGGAAACTTGAGGTAAAGAATGACATGAAAGAAGAAAAAGAAAGACTTTTTTAAACTATTCGAAAGTTTCCTTTTTAAGCTAGTTTAAGATAGGATTATCACATTCAGACCCTTCTAAAAAGGGTGTTTGTCTCACTTTAGAAACTAAGTATGGTTTGCTTTGTTCTTTATTATATCCTTGAAATGAGACCGTTTCAATGGATGTCAGATATTGCAACTTTTAGAAGTCTGGATCACGTGTTTCCATAATAACAATTATACACAGATTTGAACCAATGAGCTATATATGCCTTGCTAGCTCAAAACTGTATTTCTTTGTTCCTGTTCACTCACAAGCAAGACACACGTGTGTGTGTGTGTGTATATATGTGTGTGTATATGTATGTATGTATGTACAGAGAATATACACGTATAAAAGGAAGATTTTCCTATGCATAGTAATCCATCCTCACTTGCACTCTAATATTGTGCCTTGTTAGCTCAAAACTGTATTTCCTTGTTCTTGTTCACTCACAAGCACGCGTGCACACACATGCACACATATATTTATGTATATATATATCTACGGAAGATATACACGTATACGAGGAAGATTTTCATATGCATAGTAATCCATCCTCACTTGCACTCTAATATTTCAACACTCGACATTTGTTTTTATATATATATATATGTATACAGAGGATATACATGTATACGAGGAAGATTTTCTTATGCATAGTAATCCATCCTCAAGTCACAGAAATCGTTACCAATATTTTTGCACTCACAAGCACGCGCTCACACATGCACACATATATTTATGTATGTATCTACAGAGGATATACATAAATACGAGGAAGATTTTCCTATGCATAGTAATCCATCATCACTTGCACCCTAAATTTTCAACACTTGACATTTGTTCGATCACAAAAACCCTTGTCAATATTTTTGCCGTGTTAGCCTCCATGCAAAAATCAGGCTTCCAACTACTATGTCACAAATATTTAATCGCACATATATATATATATATATACACACATGTATGTATCTATGCATTTACATTGATACATTGATTGTGTTATGTCTCTTTCCTAAATTGTTTTTTTTTCTTGTTGTACGGCAGGAATATGTTCCAGAATGTGATGAGAATGCATCCAAGTTGATCTGGGAGGCAGAGAGAATAAGCTATGCTCCAGAATCCAGTGTTGCTACGTAATATGCTTCATGAGATGTACATGCTTTTTCTTGTTTTCTCCGTTTTGGTTTTTTGTTTTTTTGGGGCCCAAACGTACTCATATGACACCCATATATACTTGGAACGTTTCCATGCGAGAAAGAAAGTCGCATACATTGTTTCTGAGAAATTTTAAGGGGACAGTTGAAGCCCGGGAAGGAAGCTCCCTTTCCTTTTTTGTACGTAGAAAGTTACTTTTTATATGAATGAAAGGGATTCTACTTTTTTTTTGTCAGAGGTGAAAGGTTGCCTAAAGTATGTTCTTCGTTCGATGTTAAAGGCCTGTTTAACATAACTTCTTACAAATGGAAAGGCTTCAATCTGAAGGCTTCGTTCAAAAGGGTTTTGAATCAAAGTTATTAGTTAAAAATTATGTATGGTAAGAAAAAATTATATGAAAGAATGATGTTATGTAATTTTAGGTTTGATGGATATTTTTGTCTTTATAAAGAATTTGTAACAGAAATAGAAGGGTAATTTTGTCATTTACTTAAATTATTACTTATAACCCTACTTTAGGCAACTTATTATCAAATAGTATATTAACCAAAACCATTAACTTATTATCAAATAGTATATTAACCAAAACTATTGACTCCTCGAGTATAGTTTGGCAAAATATTTGCCTTTTGGCCTTTATGACGGAGGATCAATTTGGTGTTTAGTATATGTTTTTGAAAAAAAAAAAACAAATACCTACATTACCCTCACCTCTCTCTCTCCACCCTACTGCTACCACCACCACCATCATCACCCTACCACTACCATCCCACCAAATTTGCAAGGCATGCACAGTAGATTGTGCAAGGATGCACCACCTATACTTGGTGGTGGTGGTGGTGATGGTGGAGGTGGTGGTGGGTGGGTGGTGATGGTGGTGGTGTGGGTGGGGTGGTGGGGGTAGTGATGGTGGTAGTAGTGCTGGTGGGTTGGTGGTGGGGTAGTGATGGTGGTCGTAATGGTGGTGGTGGTGGTCGCAGTGATAGGGTGCCAACAAACCAAGCTAGCTCGGCTTGGGCTCGACTCGTATGAGCCGAGCTTGAGCTCTATAATTAGGCTTGCGAGCCGAGCCTGAGCCCATAAAAAGCTCATTATCTTATCGAGCTTGGGTAGGCTCGGCTCGATTTGTACATGAGATTATACGTTTATATTCCTATATATTATATTATGTATTACTATTAAACACACGTGTTAATATATTATATTACATAAAATAATAATTATCGACTATAATAGTAATGCACTTGTACTAATCTAAGCTTTTTTACGAGTCAAATTTTTTATAAGTCGAACTTCTTGCGAGCTGAGCTTTTACGAGCCTAAGCCGAGCTGGGCAAAACTCGGCTCTGCTCGGAGCCTAAAAATTTTTAACGAGCCTGAGCCGAGCTGGGCAAAGCTTGGCTCGTTTACAGCCCTAAGTAGTGATGGTGGTATTGGGGTGGTGGTGGTGGTGGTAGGGTGGAGAGAGAGAGAGAGAGAGAGGTGATGGTAATGTGGGTACTTGTTTTTTTTTCAAAAAACAAATACCGTTTTTAATATCAAACAGGTCCTGTATTATATGACAGTAATGTGGGTACTTGTTTTTTTTTTCAAAAAACAAATACCGTTTTTAATATCAAACAGAGGTCCTGTATTATACGACAGAGGACCAAAAAGAAAATATTTTGTCAAACTATTCTACACGGGTCAATAGTATTGGTCAATATACTTTTCTGACAATAAATTGCATAAAAATAAGGATAATAGGTAATTCTCTCAAAACAAAATGAACAATGATTTATGTACGATTTGAAATTAAGACAATAAATTCTTAGACTGCGTTTGACCAGGCTTGTGCTTATGGATAAGCACTCATTAGATAAGTTGCCCAATGAGATCACTTATCCACGGCAACAATAAACTGTTTATTTAAAGAAAATAGTATTTGGTAAATACATTTATTTAAGTGTTTATGAATGTTTAGTTATAAAATAGGTATTATAAAAATATTATTTGAGTTTAGAAACATCTATTTAAGTGCTTATGAAAGTTTAGGGATAAAATAGGTATTTTAAAAATAGTACTAAAGTTGTGACATAACTTGACGCATAAGAGCGTGGAAGAAGTTATTCTCAGCAACTTCTCCTTATGGGTAGCCGTCCTCTAGTGTTTATGGGTAAGCACTTACCCATAAGCACTACCAAACGCATATTTTATTTTAAAAAGTGCTTATATAAGTTATAAGTTGCAATAAGTAATTATAAAAGCAGTGCCAAACGCGGCCTAAATTTCTTTATGAATTTTTATCAACATAGTTGATCTTTAATATATTTTGAACGCTTTCATAAACTTTAATGATAATTATTTTGAACCTCTTGATCTGTTGTTATAAAGAATGAAAGTGAGTTGGATATATACACACTCCAAGAGGCTCCGGTCCAAAAGAATTTGAAATTTTGGCGTTCTCATGTTCCCGTTCTCAATCCCAAAACTCCGTTTAAAACTTATATATATTTTTTTTTTCGTCAAAATAAAAATTCATAAATTACTTAATAGGGCATAAGCGAGGTGTCACTCTCCCTACCATGTTAGCAAACAAAATGTCCTTGCATACAGTTGGAGGGTCAGTAAAGGTGTGGACTCCCCCACCAAGATTATAACCAATATGAATGAGGGCATCCGCACAACTATTGCCTTCTCTATGAATATGGTTTAGTTTAATAGACCAATCCCTATCAAGAAGAGCTTTAATGTCTGAAAATAGATTATAGTTGGGGTCTTCAGTAGGAATCTGCT
>JAUPMG010105699.1:0-11790 GCA_031762675.1 Pachysandra terminalis | reverse complement strand
GATTTCTGAAACAACCCAGATAATCTGGAAACTCAGAAGAAAATAAAATTGCATTCCGAAGCAGCTATTCTCATGCCAATTTTATTATGCAATTTTATTGAGCTTAATGCCCATTTTATTATGTAACCTACCTTGTGAGTAGAGTTGAGATGACGATGACAACGATGTAAGAGTTAAGATTTCTGAAACAACCCAGATAATCTGGAAACTCAGAAGAAAATAAAATTGCATTCCGAAGCAGCTATTCTCATGCCCATTTTATTATGTATTTTATTGAGCTTAATTTCCATTAACCTTGTCCCAACAACAGAGCAATTGCAAATCGATTATTACCCAGCAAAACAGAAAAAACTCATTAAACGATACCTGTAACAGTTGTTTGCTCTCTTGGAAGAAAAACTCCTCTTGCTTTGAGCATCTTAAGATTAGCTTGAACTTGTATCAAGGCAGGATCTTGATTGAGAATCGATTGAAGAGAAGATTAAAGTATTAAGATCGACGGTAGCAGCCCTAGGGGTTTTTGGATGATGATTGGAAATGAAGAAGGGTAGATGAGATTATGGGAAGAAAAAGAAGGAGAAGCAATAGAAGGGGTGGGTTTGGTTTCAGTCAATTGAAGATGGAGCAGAAGCAATCGTTCCCTTCAAAACTCCCCACAGAAAAATCCCAATCAGCAGAGAAGAAGAGAGAGAGAGAGAGAGAGAGAGAGAGAGAGAGAGAGAGAGAGAGATGAGTGGAAGATTGGGTAGTTGTGGGGGAGAAAAAACTTTTAAAAATCAAAAGAATCGTCTAGTTGGGAGGGAGAGGGAGATTGGAGAGTCGTGGGAGAGAGAAAGGAGAGATATTAGGAGAGAATTTTAAGAATTGAAACCGTGAGAGAGAGAGAGTGTGTGTGAGAGATTTAAGGAAAAAAGATAGTGGATTTTTCTTTTATTTTGAGAGTTAAAGGACAAAGATATCCTCAAAAAATATTATTTAAGTATTTTACTATGTAAGGGCTTTTTGTAAAAGCAACAGAATTTTTGGCACGCATTCCAACGCACCCATTCCCTTAATAGTATAGATTATTTTTTAAAAAATTAAAATTAGTCTAATCCTATCCTAACCCTAATATGAGGTTTTAACTTAATCCTAATCTTCTTCAAAAGCTTAAGAGTAATCCTAATCTAACCACCTTTCTATTATGTTTTTATTATTTTAATTATTTTTTTCTATTTTCTTACTCACTTAATTGATTTATTAATTATTA
Source organism: Pachysandra terminalis (assembly GCA_031762675.1). Lineage (NCBI taxonomy): Eukaryota > Viridiplantae > Streptophyta > Magnoliopsida > Buxales > Buxaceae > Pachysandra > Pachysandra terminalis. The sequence continues at coordinate 10,541 of JAUPMG010105699.1, read as the reverse complement.
AATACAAAAAATACCCTCTCACCACCAATGTTAGAATTTGATCAAATTACAACCATTTGACAAGTTTTGCACAAAAAGATCAAATCCAAAGTCAGAACATTTTTCCAACATCCAAAAATCTTGAATTTGAGCTAAAACGGCCATTTTCTACTACAAGCTTGAAACTAGGCTATAAGATATCTGTTGGAACATATTTTCAGCTTAAAATTCGTTTTTAATGTCCGAAGGTAGATTTTGGGGGACGATGAAGCAAATGGGATCCATTGAGGGTATTTTGATAATTTTATAGGTTTTTAGGATTTCAATGAGAATTTTGGCTCAAAAGAATTTAGGATTGAGGGTGATGATAAAAAATTGCCAAGGTACCAAGCTCAAGCCTCCAAAAATTGCAAATATCAAAAAAAAAAAAAATTTAGTTGGCAAATTGAGACGTCTACACTCTTTTAGTATGAATTTGCAATATATGCTCAATATTCTTTATGGAAGGATAAATTCCAAATAGCACGAATTTTTTGAAATATTGTCAAGTCAGAAAGAGAGAAGTATGGTGCATTACCAAAAACCAGAGAGAAGTCTGGTGGAAATTAGGGAGGTGATGGTGCTGAAAGCTCCATGTAGCTTCCTGGCTTGTGCTAGAAGCCATAGCAAGTTGTTATGCCCACATTATAGGCAAATTGAACTTTCCTCTAATATTCCTCTCATCAACTTGCAAAACTCTCATCACCCAAAAAAAAAAACGGTTGAAACCAAAACCACAATCAACCAACGAAATTCTTAAGAACCCTCATCATCGTCGTCATCATCATGCATAACCAATCAGTCAAGTGGTAACATGGAAGAAACAACCTACTTTCAATCCATTGATAATGAAATGAACTAAGGAATGTGTGTAATAAACCATTAATCATCAACCCAAAGTGATCGGGTTAACACGATGGCTTGAATGGTTCGACCAGTGAGTCAACACCTCAAACTCTAAGCTCACAACTAAATAACTCTAATAAAGAATTGAACAAATTCTAACACCTCTATCGATAAAAGCTATTGCATTATCACACCAGCTTTCATTAGTTGCATGGCCACTTTTGCGACGTAAAAGAATGATCAAATCAAGCCAATCAAAACTGTTCCTTTTATACCATCTATTTATTTGATAGCGGATCCTCCCGATTAGTCATGTATACAATTCATTTATTTTATATAAGTCTTAATAATATACGTATATTTGGTTTTGGTACATATATTAATGGTGTTTTTTTTTTTTACACAAAAATAAAGACTTTAGTTGTTGGACCCTTTATGTCACGAGAAAATGTAGTCTTAGGAGTAAACTATATATGTCTGGGACCTAGAGTTGATCTAATGTGTACGTGAAGTAGGGTTTTTCACCAACAGAGGTTGGCCCGAGTGGAAGGGGCTCGGGTCGCTTAAGCAAGTGGTCTCGATATTGAGTCCTTGTGGATGCAGCAAACGTTGTTGGGAGAAGTTTCCGCTTCGGCCCCCGACAGTACCTCGGAGGAATAATCCTGGGCGAAGCCTGGGGATACCTTGGGGAACCAAAAAACGAAGTAGGGTTCTTCAAATAAGATTCAATAAATGAGTAAAGTATGGCAAGAGATAACCGGGGGAACCTTATATAATATAATATAGAAGTGATATATAGTCAAATGTAATTTTTTTTTTATGAACAAACCAGTCTCTCAAAATCGGACACATTAAAAACCAGAAGATCTGCTTGACCGGTTTTTGAGTTGGACCGGACCAGTCTGGTTCTGAAAATGATGGGGGCTAAGGTCTTAACAAGCTGGTGGTCCCTTCAACAAAACTAAACTCGTTACCAATCCTATTCAAACGAGTATAAATGATCCACAAGTGAAACCACCTCTACAGCTTCTCTTTCACTCTCTTGTCCCAAGGATCCCACTAAACCATCCTTCTTTCAAGACAAGAAGCGAAGTTGCTTTCCCAGAAAGGAACTCTATAATATAAAAACCATTACAGATCAAGAAAAGAAAAATCGAATGTATTGAATTCAACTTTTAGGATTCTTTCTGTCCTTGTTCTTCTTGTTCTTGTTAGTATATATAAATGTACTCGCACTCAATTTCTTCTAATTCGCTTAGCTCGGCCATGTTTGGATGGCGTCCCAGGCGAACCCGAATGCCCAATGCGTTGTCTGTGCGTAACGTTCGAACCCTGCAGTATTGTTTTTTTGTTTTTGATAAATTTGGTCTTGGTTTATATTCTTTAATCTTACATTTTTCATATTGTGTTGTTAATAGATTGTGGAGCTTATAGTTCATATGGATTGTGAAGGATGCGAAAGAAGGATTCGAAAAGCAATATCCAAGTTAGATGGCAAGATATTTTCTTTGCCCATTTTCCATTTGATCTCTCTCTCTCTCTCTCTCTCTCTCTCTCTCTGATCAAGAAACAAATATCTGAAATAACTAAGAGATCATTTTGATCATGGTATCTAAACTCACTGAATCTACCCAGCAGAGTTAACTCGACTGATGTTGATTAGACTCGGTACAAGTACTCAGAGTCGTAACTCAACGAGTTATTATAAAATTTTCGGATGGAGTTAGGGATTTTATTATTAATCAATTTGTTTTCTTTCATTTTTCTAATTATATATACAATAACTTTACTACTATATCATTCGTACGTCTTAAACAACTTGACTCAACTTACTGGGGTAACTCCAACTTGACTCGGTGGAGGGGACATTGTCTGGAGTGTGGGTGGCTATAGCAGATGCTGCACACATTCATACATGTCATGCGTCTATGCACGCTAACGTATCTCTGAAAGTACGCCAATACACACTGCAACACCTGCTACGCACATCTCGCTCTTGACAATACAAGACCATAGTAGATATCTCAAGTGGGTTATATAAGTGCATGTTTTGCATGGTTGGAGATATACCGTCTATATTATGCTTAACTAGATGCCTTTGCACACTTGCTTGAGTATAAATAGTTCATTGGTGGTTACAGGGGTTGATAGCATTGATATCGACATGGATAAACAGAAGGTAACGGTGACGGGATACGTCGACCAGAGAAAGGTCCTGAAGGTGGTGAGACGCACTGGACGGAAAGCCGAGTTCTGGCCGTTCCCATACGATGGCGAGTACCATCCCTTTGCATTGCAGTATTTGGAAGACTCTACATTCTCATCTACGTATAACTATTATCGACATGGTTATAATGAAAGCGTATACGGATACTTCCCGAACCCCGCATACTCTACTCTTATTGACGATCATACGGTCAATCTCTTCAGTGATGAGAATGTTCATGCGTGCACCATTATGTGAAGCCATTACTTTAATTTCAAATATTCTGTTCATATGCGTGTATGTATATATATATATGTGCGTACATATATAATTTATAACTTGTTTTATATTTGAAGTTGTGGCTTAAACTCTGGACTTTGGTTGCTTTCATGTTGGCAAACACGGTTGCTTCTTAGAAAGGATTAAGACAACGAAATGAATACTTAATGTTGCCTCCATGAAGAAGAATGGTCGTACTGTATATTGGGGTCGTAAGTTTCTTAGTATTCACTCGGCTGATGACAAGCAAAATGTAAAACATAAAAAATAAAAATAGAAAAATAAGTTATGCGTTTACATGGCACGATTTTTTTTGACTTTTCTTCAAATAAGGACTGCCAAAACCAGTGTATTAAAAGTTAGACCGGAGCAACTAATAGAACCAGTCCAACAACCAACAGACATCTTAATGATTTGGTTCAAATCTCAATCTTGTTTGATTTTGAAACCAGTGCGAGACGGATCAATTAAACCTGATGAAGCATTGGAAATCAGATGTGAACCAGTAAAAAAACAGATGTGAAATGGACATTTTGGGTTTTTCTTTAATTTCACTAGTTAAATATTTTTGTGATATCTCTGTTAAAAAAGAAACAGAAAACGATGAAGAAGAAATTAAGCACACAAAGAAACAGATTTACGTGGTTCGATAAATAGTGCCTACGTCTACGAATGCATATCCTATTCTACTCTACTCTAAACCTCAGGATAATGTGTTACAATAATAAAACTCAAACCCCAAAAGTATGAATAAATACAATGTAATTAGGATTAAACATAATAGAAGTGAAACTACCTACTATTATACCCTTATACCTCCATATCTCCAAAGGGTTGGGTATATCAGTGACAAAATTCATCAGGGTTATCCCCATCAACCCTAAAAGTGATACCTCAGCCTCCAGATAACAACAATCTCCCACTCAGAGACTGAATGCAAACGACTTTCCTATCTGCAATCTCAAGAAAAACGGTATCAACCTGATGTGCATCATCCCGTTTGTCTTCAAGTTAGAAGACCAACATAGTTGAATATGTCTTCAACTTCTCAATTGTGATCACTTTGGTCAACATTGACTATCCTCCAAACTAATCACCTTCTCATCCAAAGTGAACGTATGAAGTAATACCTAATACCAATGTGCTTCATCTTTGCATGAAAGGATAAATTCTTTGCAAGATGAATTGTACTTTGACTATCAATAAAGAGCTTACAATGCTCTTGCCCTATTCCCAACTCTTTTAGTAGGGCCTGTAACCACACGATCTCCTTGCAAGCTTATGTAGCTGCCACATACTCTGCTTCAGCAATTGAAAGAGCGACAATTTTCTACATTTTGAAACCCAACTAATTATTGCACTCCCCAAAGTAAACACATAACCTGTAATGCTCATTCTGCCATCTAAGTCTCCTGTCATGTCTAAATCAACATATACTTGTAGACAAATTTCAGAACTTCCACAGCATAGTGATGAGTCTACTGTACCTTTCAAGCATCTCATTATCTACTTGACGACTTACTAATGTTCCTTGCCCGGTTTACTCATAAATCGAGTCACAACAATAACTGCCTGTGCAATGTCTGGTCTTGTACAAACCATAGTATACATAAGACTTACTGCAGATGCACAAGGAACCTAGCTTCTTCATGTGTTCCATCTCTTCAACTGTAGAAGCACACTGCTCTTTGGACAATTTGAAGTGACCTGCTAGAGGGGTGCTAACAGGCTTAGCATTACTCATGTTGAACATTTCTAGTACTTTCTCAATGTACTGTGATTGAGACATCTTCAACTATCTCTTGGATCTGTCCCTGCTGATCTGCACACCAAGGATTTGTTTTGCAGCACCCAGATCCTTCACAGAGAACTCTTTAGAAAGCTGCTCTTTCAGCCATGCTTAAACCTACCACAAGCATATCATCTACATACAAGAGTAGAATAATATAAGAATCATTACACCCTTTGAAATAATAGCAATGATCAGCATTACACCTTTTGTACTCATTTCTAGACATAAAGGTATAAAACCTGTTGTACCATTGTCTAGGAGCCTGTTTTAACCCATACGAGCTCTTCTTGAGTTTGCATACCATGTTCTCCTTACCCGGTATTGGTGATGCACAAAACGGTAAATAAGACTCGTTTAGATCGATTAAGTCGTTGATTTCTTGATATGGCTGATTTGGGCTGGATAAGGTATTTTGAGGTTCGAGAATGTCCCAACTGCTCGCCTAAACCGAGGAACCGGCCATTCGATCGGTGCTACGTCGATTCCAACAAACATGAATTTCGAGATTGTGAATATCAATCATAGAACAACACAAAGACACAAGATTTACATGGTTCGACAATACCCTCTACATCCATGGATTGCCATACGGCATTCATTCTTCTCATTTCAATCTTGAGAGATTTCATTTACACGATACATTGTAGAAATATATAGAAGAAGAAAAAGATAGCATATAGAATTCGCTATCTTTTTTATTCTTGAAAAAATTGTTGTCTTTACATCTAACTGCTCTAGATTTAAGCCCCCTATTGACATAATACTTCTTTAAGTATTTATAACCCTCTTTGACCGGTTAACCAACGTTCATTTTAATTATCATAACCGTTCCCACTCTTTTAATGTGCAAGCCTATTTTGATCATGGCACTCTTTCTTGATCTAGCACCTAGACTAGCGGAGACGCTATATTTGCTAACGCTTTCTTACTCCATTTGTCTCCGTATTAGTTAATCTTGATATGCAAATATTCGTACAAACACTTGGGTGGCATTTACAATGTCAATGTCCATGCACAATGCATTAAGCTGTGCATATATGAAGAACCTCGTTCCATATTCCCGTAAGTTGAAACAATGACCTTAAATAAGGATAAGAGCATATTTGATAGATGGTCCCTTTTCTCCATTGGTTGTTACCAAAGAATCGCATGCTCTTATACCAATTTGATGATAACACACCTGATATTTGACCATATAAACTGTATATGGAGATATCAGATATCAGTCACCAAATATATTATTCTATGTTGAATTGCTTTTTGTTTTCTTTGTTTTGGTATACATCATAGTTATTATATTAATATATGGTTCTAAAAAACAAAAAATAGCACATGATCAAGTGGGTAGTCCCATTCTTCTTCCATATCTACTATAGTACCGAGCTCAGCAAAAGTTGAGAATCTCCTTCCACGCAAATAAAATCTTCACCTTAGATTGCTTGTCAATTGAAGACCTCTGTAGTAATGCCAAGCTTCTGTTTCCAATGTGGATATATGCTGTAAATGAAAATCAAAAGCCTTCAGAAGTAACTATTATCATCTCGAAGAATATGCCCCCAGCACCAAAGAAGTCAGCTTGTTGGAATAAGGAGCCATCAAATGGTCTTGGACTCTTGATCTTCAATGAAACTTTCACATTGGACATAGATTAACTCAAACGATAATCTTGATTAGTTATAATAAGATTTAATCGGCAATTTTTCATGCTACAAATTATATTAGTTTCATTTTATGTGGACTAGTTTTTCAAAAGATGCTTCCAATTAGTATATTCGAGGTGATTTATTGATGTTTGATTGCAATTTAAATTAAGTACTATTCAGTATTTGGTTTTAGTGATTAGTGTGCCTGATTGTTGTTACGGTGAAATAACGTTGACCGGTTGAACCAAAAGAGAGTGAGTGCCTAACACCTTATCACTTTTTTAACTAAACCTCCCTACTCGTTCTGGTTAGACCTTGTTTTAAAATTTTATTTTGGGGTCTATTTTTTAAGATTAATTGACCTACCCAAGAGACCATTCACACATTAACCCAATGGATGGTGGCAACTCCTTTTAACCTAATCTAAATAGAGTCCACCCGACTCGGGGTAGTTCACACTTATCACAGTTGTAATAGATCACTTTGGACATGTCTTTCTTTTCTTCACACTTCCCTTTAAGACGCTTACTACCTTTGCTTGCTATAGGCGCTTTCTCAGTTGTTTCCTCCTGTTGGGACGTCTTATCTTTACACTTGCGCCTAGACCTAGATGTCTTGCGCTTCACCTGTTCAACTAAGAGTGCAGTGCTGATATACCTTGCAGTCTGACACTCATCCTCGAGCTCAAGATGGTGTGTCAAATCGGTGAACGTTTTAATATTCTCATTGTATGTCATGGTAAGCTTCATGTGCTCCCACGAGTCAGGTAGGGATCTCAAAACAATGAGAATATGTTGCTCATCAATCAAGTTGTTCCTAGCGGCTTTTAGATCTCGTATCATAGACGACATCTTCCTAAGATACTCAACCATGCTCACGTTGGGAGAAATCTTGTAAGTCTCAAACTTCGTCATCAATGTACGTAATATGATAGTCAAGGTACCAACCTATGTAAGTTTTAGTGTCTTCCACATCTCCAGTGTTGTTTTATAGGCTTCAAATTCGCCAATAAAGTCATTGTGCATATTACTCAATATAGTAAATGTGCACACTACTCAATATAGTAAATGTGCACAATGATCCTTCTTGATCCATGCCTGATAGACCTCCATATCTCTACGATGCTGGGCAGTAGTCCCCTCCTTAGGTAGATTAGGTTATGTGATAAAGTCTCTAGGGTCTTAGACTTATCAAGGAAATATTGGATCTTCCTATGCCATATGTCATAGTTTTTACCATCCAATTCCTCTCCCTTGTTCAGCTCAGTTACTATACTCTTAGCAGCCATATCACTATAATTCAAGTTATACATTTAATGAACATGTCATATACACACAAATATTTGATTTTGCATCATTATCTAGGACTAAACAATAATATTCATTTTTTATTTATCAGATCAAAAACTTACAAGACCATAGGTCGTAAAGCATAATCATCATCAATACTACAAAATTTTAATACTACTTTTAATCCCTAATATGCAAAACCCATCTAGAAAATTACATAATCTCTACTAAGATATTATTTACATGTTAATCTCATATAATCATTCAAATAAATTAATTAAATAATGCCACAGTACTCTAACATGTCATATAAAATGGCACAAATTTAATTGAAATTAAGGAAAATTAATTTCTAAATTTATGAGTCCTTCAATCAACAGAAGAGTCCTCTTCAGTAGATTGAGGAGGGATCAGTTGGTCCTTCGACTTACCGAACGCACTTCAGTTTGAATTACAATAAACCTTTTTGTTTTCTGTCTATAGTCGATCGGTTAACCGAGGAGTTCCTTCGGTCAACCGAGGAGGGCCTTCGGTTGATCCTTCGATCGATTGAGGCCTCTTCGGTTACACTAACAATAACCTTTAATTAATGTTCTCTATTCTGAGCTTATTCGGTCGATTGAACAACCTCTTCGGTCGACCGAGCCCCTTTGACCGATCGAAGGCTAGCTCGGCTAGTATTCAGCTAGTCTTCGGTTCATCGAACGACTACCTCGATTAACTGAGCATCTCAGTTCGGCTAATCGAAGCCTGCATATCTGGGTTTTACAAAATCTAATTTTAATCCAATTTAAACCTACTCTTAATCTCTTCGACCCATCATTGTTTAGGTATTAAAAACTCATAACGAACATCACAAAACAATGATGATCTCAATGTATAGTTTCACAAACGATCCTCTCATGATCATCGATGCAACTATGCATTGTATGTATTGTTTTATGTATGATGTTTTCTATAAAACGACAACTAGGTTGTTTCTTAGATAAGGCTTCTTGACATACCTCAGTCCAATGAAGACGAACTACAACGACTCTGATACCAATGAAGATGCTAAACGAATTGGATCATGTACATCGATGCACACGAACCCGGATCTACAGCAGAAGATCTCTTTCAAACCGAATGTTGTCCCACGTCGATGTATGTGTGATTACCAGAATCACACAAGGATGCCCACACTCAATCCAACTAGGGCTGTGGTATGGAACTATTGTAGCAATCCTAATCTCTCAAAGAAAGGTAGGGATGATGAGAGTGAGAGAGTCTCAATAATATCACATTTCGTTTTTGGATGTAATTCCCCGGAGAGGTGGAGGTTCCTATATATAGGAACCTCTACACATCTACACAAACTCAAACTCTACTAGTCCTCTAAGGATTAGTAGAGATAGAAAGGGACGCAGGCCAGCTCACAAGCTATGTAATATGGACGTCCCACCAAAAAAGGGAATCGATTGGCCCAACTCCAATGGACCAATCGGGTTCTCCCACCCATATGGGCTTACCCACGCGATATATCCAACAGATATTGTCAAGATACTCCTTTAAATGATCAGTTTTCACTAAAATTATGTTCAATTGATCTCATCTTAATCATTCTAATGTTATCCATTTTTATAAAATCTTATTAAATAATTACATTGGTTTCAAATTTAGGAGACTTCTTTTTCTTGGAAAAGAAGACTTCTTTAGATATATTGTTTTACGTATTTAAGAATTTTAGATGCATTAGAAAGCTAATATTATTTAGAGACAATTTCTTTTTAAATGTATCAAAAATTCATAAATTTTAAATTAAAAAAAAAAGTGTAATTTTCCTAGGAATAGCAAGCTTTCTTTAGGATACTTCTTTAGAGATTATTTTATTGTATTTAAGAATTTTAGATGCTTTAAGAAACTAATATTCTTTAGAGATTATTTATTTTTAAATGAATCAAAAATGTATAAATATTAATTTTTTTTATTTTTAAAAAAGGTCTAATTTTCCTAGGATTAATTACTATAATAGATTTTCTTTTAAATACTTTTCCTAAATTCTAGAAAATAGCACATTTCTAATGTAAAATTTTCGAAAATGAAGCCAGTCAGTTGAATTTCTTAAACTTGTCTTAATTAAGGTTGTGTTTGAAACCCTGAATTTCAGAAGAAGAAAAAAAAGAAAGAGCTAAAGAAATCATTTTCTTTTGTTGGTTGACCATTTTTGAAAGAAAAGAAATAAATTTGAAAAGAAAATTTTCTTTCAAATTTTCTCGTTGTGACTAAAAAAGTTTCTCTCCAAAATGGTAGAGATTTTGAGAGAAAAGAAAAGAAAAGAAGTTAGAGAGAAAACCTCTCTACTACCACACTACCATTACCACCACCATCACCAACCCACCACCACCACCACCACAACTAACACCATTACCACCACCCCACCACCACCACCATACCACCACCAACACCCCCACCACCCCCCGCAGCACCAC
>JAUPMG010105688.1:0-12160 GCA_031762675.1 Pachysandra terminalis | reverse complement strand
ACACATATGCACAATAATTTAATTCAAATAATTTAAATTAGAGGCAAAAATTAATTTAGGGAGTTTAGGTCATTACATGATCATACAAAGTCTTCATACAATAACCTAATTAAGATTCAAACACATAGTAAGTATAAAAGAATTTAAACATATAGTTCATATTAGAATCCTATTAAATTACTATTCTACATTTATTATAAAAGGAATTTATTTTTTATGATTTTGGAGATCTTACAACTAATGCAGAAGCTAATATATCATAAATCAAACTAATAAGTCACCATTACATCATTGATCCAATCCATAACCCTAATGAAAAATAGAATTTCAACTAAGATTATTACAATTCAATATAAGAATGTACCGCTGAATGACGAGGTTCTACATAAAACAAAAAACAATTAAACTAATCCTAGTATGCTTCCATCACTCCATTCCATCTCCTCAACCAATTGACAAACAGGGCATAAAAAAGTGTGAGCTGTGAGACCCAATAAGTAACACATGCACAATCAATAACACAAATAGAATACAACTATATAGAACTCATATAAACACGAAATTACTAAGTCATGTATAAGAAAACAATAATCTAGCACATGCTATTCTAACAATTACATTAATATCTAAAAACAACATATTACATAAGAATATAAATAATGATAATTTGATGATGATATGAAGGATGATTATGCTATGATGCAATCACAAGAATTCATGCAAGAATGAGTCATACGCAATGCAACACAACAACCTAAATGGTAGATGCATGCATTGTGATCAGAAAAACCCTTTTGTACAGCCTTCGATATGCCGAGGGATATACCGATGGTACAAAACTGCATAGAATTTGAGTAAAAACCACCAATCACACACATACAGGGGTGGAACCGGGGGCGGAGGTGGGCCATTGCCCCCACGCAACCACCCACCCACCCAAAGTCTTTGAGAACTTATTATAATTGCGCTACTCCACTCATCTTGAGTGGAGTGGCGCTACATAGTGGCCCCTTACAGTTATTTTTCCCTTACCATGTTATTTTTTTTAAATTACACTTTATATTATATAATTTTTAAAAATTACAGGATTATACGTATTCCTTTTATAAATAACTATTTGAAGTTTTAAACATTACATTATGTACATATATTTTAATAAAATTATAGTCTTGCACCTATTTTAAATTTATATATTTTTGCATATAACTTTTCTCTCTTTTATTAATTTAACCTTTTATATAAAGCATTATACCCTTATATTTTTAGTTTCTTTTAGTGATAGATTTATCTTTATTTATATTTTATATTTGTATTCTTACATTTTAAAAATTCTTTTACAACCATATTCTTGAAATTAAAAAGCTTTTATTGCCATTATTTTATATATAAATTTGATCAAGCAACCTTGATCATAATTATTTTTACTTATTAAATTGAATAATAACTACTTCTTAATTAATTAGATAATAAAATTATATTATTTATTATTTATTCTATTTTTCATATTAAAATTTTCTTTTTACAAGAAAGACCTTATCTTTAGAAAAATACTTAAAAAGACCCTTTTAAAAGATTAAGTTAGAAACCTATTATGATAAATTTTAAGTTGGTAAATTTGGAGAACCCCAATTGTTCATGTGTACAGTGAATTCTATTTCAAACAACTCAAAAATATTTTCCACATTACAAAAGTGGTTCTCTTAAACCTAATATCTTTGTCAAATTTTAAAAATATTAGAATGACATATTAACGACGTTTATTTATACAATATATTATCATATAGTCTATCCAGAGGGTCTGATCCTCTATTAACTGAATATTCGTAATTGCTTTCATAATTTCTCAATATTTGAACTGCTAAAATAGGTGAGGCACAATATCAAGATTTAAAGTCTCAAGATAGGGGACCGGACCGATTCTGGTCGATCTCAGTCCCGCCCAATGGTACCGGCCAGTACTGGCCGATCCGGATCTGGTACAAAAAGTTAAACCGCTCTTAAATTTTAAAATTTTTAAAAAATATATTGGATTGGCCGGAGGTTGCCAGACTGGCCGATACCAGACCATTCCAAATCGATACCAGTTTGGACCACCTAATTATAAATTTTAAGAAAAAAAAAGACAAAAACAAATGTCGAACTAGTTATACCGGTTGTACCGACTGATCCACACCCGTGCTGGTTGTACCGGTCCGATCCAAACTCTCACAATACACATGTTGTATCGTGGCTTGGGACTGGGTTGTATCATGGCTTGGGACCAGGTCAGTCTTTTTTGATCCCAGTACGAACCGGATCAGTTTGATCCTTTAAATCTTGCACAGTATAATAGTGTTCCCTTGTTTTCTGATTTGGTATGCCCCCCAAGAAAAACTTTCTGGCTCCGCCCCTGCACACATACATGTGTGTGTATATATATATATAGCACACACCATATAGTAGTTTTATGCACACGACCTAATACTTTTTATCAAGCAATTAATCATTATAGCATATACTTAACCTTCTACATTGATTCATAGTCTAGAATACTTCTAAACCTATTATTCAATTCAAAACATTCAACCTTGAAATTCCAGACCTTAAAACACATCTTACAAAACCCTATACCATTGCATTCTATTTGAAATTAAGGAATGCACATGGCTTATGTACTTGAATTCCTGAACATCAGTTGAACTTTTCTCCTATCTTCTTCTAATTGGATCTTCTCCCAAGGGAATAGCACACACAAACCTCACGAGGCTCTCAATATTTCGTGGTGCTCTCACCCTTATACAATGATGTTTATATAGATTAAAACCTAGATCAAAACCTAACCTAATTGGATTATAATTAATAAATCAAGGGTGCAACTCACACCAAACTACTAACGCCCCTACTAACACCATAAAAACTCATTCTAACCATCTAAGTATAAGTCAAATGGGTCAAACGAAATTACCTAGGTCTTGGGTCCACATGGGTCAACCCAAGGCCCACAACAAGTATCCAAAATAACCTAAATACCCCATAATAATAAACATTACACAAAAACCCCAAATATGCACTATTCTTGACATTTAAACATGCATTCTTCAATTGAACTTCATCCAAAACAATTTATTTAAGTTTATAATTATATGTTGATAATTATTAATTACTTTTAAATAAATAATTAATTATTACCAATTTCTTTTATTTATAGTTTTGCCTCAAAAGCCATAAATCAAAACAATTAAAAACAAAATACTTAAGATTTACATCTGAACCAATCATAATTCAAATTCATTTATTTAAAAACTTAATTATCAATTACTAAATTTATTTTATAGGTTTGAATCATTATATTGCACGTAGAACCTTTTAGATTTTTTTATTGATAGAATTTGCCTCAAACCGATCTTCGGGAAGAATTCCATCTCTAAGATAAGAAATAAAAGGTTGTCTCCAATCAGCATATTCATGAGTTTGTAAGCATTCATATTCATCAAAAAGCTATTAACAAAATGATCATGAATACTGAGTTTGTGTTGCATCAAATGCCATGGTAGGTTAGTAAACTCCTGATCTTTGAAGTCATCGATATAAAGAAATATGATTAGGTGATCCACATGAGGCAATATGCATTTCATGGAATTTTTCCTTTGCTTCTTGAGGTCCTAAGCATCAAAATAAAGCACCATCAGGACCATTATCATATGATACCTTCTCTCATAATAACTTTTGCCAAAACTTTTAAAGTAATTTTGGGGTTCTCCCCTCGACAGAGCAAGCCTTGAGTTATGGAAGTTCTCCAATCTTTAGGGTCATCAATTATTTTAACATTTTGATCTTGAATTGATGGTGACGTCCTTTTGGTGAGGAGAAGATCCATTATATCTTCAGTTACTTTTATCTTACTAGCCAAACTTGCAAGAGCATCAACTTGAGCATTTTCTGTTCTTCATGTGTGATCTAATTCAACTTCTACGAAGATTGAAAGCAACTTGTGAATATTGGTTCGATAAGATACAAAATTAAGCTCCTTAACAGCAAAATCTCCTTTGAGCTGATCTATCACTAGCTTCGAATATCTTTATATGTGAAGGTTTTGGATCCCATCGTCCTTGGTAATCATAAGTTCGAGTAGAAAAGCTTCATACTCAGCCTTATTGTTAGAACAAGGAAATTCCAACTTAAAAGAGAAAGGATACTCCTATCCATATGGAGAAATAAGTTCAATTCCAGCACATGCTCCACTATCAATTGAAGGACCATCAAAATACAGCTCCTACTGTTCATCTTAGGTTGCCATGATCTCTTGATGCTCAATAGGATCATTTATTTCATCATTGGTCTAGAAGGATGTAAGCAAATCAACTTCTGCTTGTCCCTTGATTGCTTTGGGTGGATGGCAATTAATATCAAACTTATAAAGTTGTAAAGGCCATTTAACAATATGCCCAGTTAAAATAGATATTGAAAGTAAATATTTGACACGGTCAGCTCAAGTAATGAGCTGAACTCGATGAGAAGTAAATAATGTCTTAGCTACTGAGTGACATGTATCACGGCTAAGCATGACTTGTCGACCCTTGGGTACCTCAATTCTGTGCTTTGGAGCAGACAACTTATGTAATACACAAGCCACCCAATTCCCCATTGTCTTCTTTAGCAAGAACCCCTAATAGCTCCATCAATTGAGGCCAAATATAAAATAAGGGGTCTCCCTTGAACTGGTGCAATTGAAGTATGAGGATGAGAAATCACTTTCTTAAATGTCTGGAATGCCTCCTCGAATTTGTTGGACAATTTAAAAGAAGCATTCTCCTCGAGTAAATGCATTAAAGGAACAATGTGCACTGAGATACCAGGTATGAAACTTCGGATACAAGATACCTTTCCAAGGAAAGTCTTCAATTCCTTCTTTGTTTTTGGTGAAGGCATTTCTAGAACAGTACGAGCTTTAGTAGGGTCGAGACTAATTCCATGACGATGCACCAAAAATCCAAGAAATTTTTCAGAGGAACCCCCAAAAGAACACTTCAAATGGTTCATCTTCAAGTTGTATTCTCTACCTCTTTGGAAAATTTCCTCAAGAGTAGAAAAATGATAGTTTCGATGTTTGGAATTGACTACAAAATCATCCATATAATCTCCAACCTCTTTATGTAATATGTCATGAAAAATTATAGTCATAGCTCATTGGTAAGTAGTTCCTGCAATCTTTAATCTGAAGGGCATGACTGTATAATAGAAATTGTCGAGGGGAGTCCTAAATGCTATCTTCTCAACGTCGAGAGGATCCATATTTATCTAGTTATATCCACCATAGCCATCCATGAAAGAGAACATTTCATTCCCAGCGGCTACATCGAGAGAATATCCAAGTTTGAAAGTGGAAACTCATCAAGTCAAAAGAATGGTCTGCTTCACAAGCCTCTCCTCGGATATTCGAAGGGCTTGCAAAGTAGAAACAGGCATTAGATTAACTGAAGAAGATGGGAGGAGAGATCTCCTTATATCAACTCTATGAATAATTGCATTGACATAAACTGGACAATTATGGTCGGGATAAGGAGCCATCATATCTTCATTAGGATCTCAATGTATTCTTAAAAGTGGAATCCATCATGAAGCACTCTTCACCACATTCTCTAGTGATAGATAAGATAGCTGAGGTGACTTTCTACCAAAATAGTGGGAGAAAATCCCATCTCAACATAGAAATTCTGAAATTTAGAAGTATTCTATAATACCTTTGCGAACCGTCGGTCCTCAACATCTTCACTAGGACCTTCATCAATTAAAGCTTGCACAATAACTTTATCAGTCTCCTTTCCCTTGTGATTTGGGAGATGGTCTTGGTGAACAGTTCCTTCAACAGGAAATTCTATTTCCCCAGTGGCTAACCGAGTATCGAAGAGACGACTAAGATCAAAACAACTAATGGTTTTATGTCCTTTCAAATGGTAAAACATACAATAATTGGACACTCTCATATCTGCAGCGGTAGGAATCTTGGCTACTGGTGGAAGAACAATATTATTGTCCTTGATCAAGCTCTCTAGCAAGGCATCAAGTTGTTGGAAGGTGCAGGGACTAGGTGGAGGTGGTGGCCTGGGTGGTTTCTCATCGGCTTTGGATTTCTTTGCCACTAGTACCTCCTCAGTAAATTGAGTAGTAATGAGGCCTTGATGACGAGGACATTCTTGTCTCCTTTTCTCAATAAACTTTGGGACAGATGACTTAGTTTTTTTGGCCGTCTCATGGAGCCAAGTGAAATTGGTGATTCCCAAGTTCTCCAAGAAAACTCGACAATCAATAAGCATGCCATTGATATAGATCTGGACAAACTTTTTTGTTCAACAACAATCTCATAACAGTCCATAGCGAGACCACGAAAGCGGAGAACATACTCAATAAGATCCTCTAAATATTTTTGTCTCTCTCAACTGAAATCAATGATGGTGAGACGTTCTCAATAATGAAGAACTTTTGATGAAACAGAGAAACAAGCTCTTCCCACGTATGTATGGAGTTTGGCTCAAGGTTACTATATTAGGTATAGGCTTTGTCAGCAAAAGACTTAAAGAACTCTTTAAACCTAAGCTCGTAATCTCCAGTATAAGCCCCAGAGCATCAATAAATTTGGCAATGTGCTCCTTCACATTACCTGTTCGGCCAGTAAAGTTGATAAAATTTGGGACTCACACTGTCTTTAGGATAAGACTTATTCAATAGTTCGTATGGATAAGGAGACTTAAAGTCACTGCTAATCCATCTGAGAACTTGTGTTCGGTCTCTCTTTAGGATAGCAACAAGATCAGCCAGAGTAGCTTGTCCCGCATGAGCAGATGGTGTAGGGGGAACTATAGGTAAAAAAGTTTGAAATAGGAGTAACTTGAGGTGGAGTGACTTGAAATGGAGATGATTCCATAACAGGTGGTGATAGTGGTTGTGGTCTAGTAGTTTGAGGAGAAGGGATGTTTGAGTTGACCAAAATGGTTAAATGTTGGGCTTGCATCTCTTGTATCTTTTCCGTCATAGGTTGAATGACCTGCAAAGGATCAGGTTACTGAAGAGGAGGAGGATTCTTCAAAGGAAGTTTAGGGTTGTTCTTATCATCCTCATCATGAGAATGGTTTCCAGGAGTAATAGGGTGTTGCATGATGAAAAAACAGAGATTCTTCAAAGGAAGTTTAGGGTTGTTCTTATCATCCTCATCATGAGAATGGCTTCCAGGAGTAATAGGGTGTTACATGATGAAAAAACAGAGAAAGAACAATTATAATCTCCTCAACGAAGTTACCAAAATGTTGATGCCGGATTTGAGCTACTTAATAAGAAATGACCAGTAGAAGCTGGTGCAACAACAAACCCAGCTAAGATTGGGGTTCAAGCTTGTCCAAAGATAACCTAAACTGATGCAGCAACCGGACTACTATTGGTGTTCTTTCTATGTCTGTTATAATAGGGTAATGAAAGGGTGAAAAAGTCTTAGAAGGGTGGTGGACTTGATAAGGCACATGCACCTAGAAGAGGACCTCAGAGAAAGCAGTATGTATGAACTGAAATAAGTTCAAGTTCGGATCCCTTTCTCTTCATGCCCTTCTCCTATTTATAGGAAGAGATGGAAGAAGGGGATGTATCTATAGTTATGACACATGAATGAAATTGAGAATTAAATGACAACTCTATGCCACTTGCAGGAGATTGTCTTTAACCAGGGACCCACTTGACACATGTTAAGTAATGTGTGTTTAGCAACCCATTTGAGACAATGGTTCCTTCTCTTATCCCATTACTTCTAAGATATGTCAGATTCTCCTTTATAGAAGTTACAAAATTGAGGTAATTACTTCATCAGGAACTTCAGAACATTTAATATTTCGATTCTTTTAATGATATTGTCTTCGAAATTGATATGATGAGAAATATGCAAGTTTTTCCTTGCCAAAGAGAAAATATTAAGAATGCTGAGAGATAAGTATTGAAGATTTGATTATCGTGTAGCAATTGTCCTGTTGTGCTGAAAACACTAAGATGTAATATTTAATGATGAATTTGGCCATCTCAAGATAGTTAATCCGTTGAGAGGTAATGCACGCTGAGAGCATTGAGAGATGACTTATAATAAAAAAAAAAATGGCCATCTCGGAGTGGTTAGCCCACTGAGAGATAATACGTACAGACATATTGTCCATCTCGGGATGGCAAGCACACTGAAATATAATATGCGCTGAGAGCGCTAAGAGATAAATTGTAATGATAAGTTGACCATCTTGGGGTAGTTAGATTGAGAGATAATATGTATTGACATTTTGGCCATCTCGATGTGGCTTGTCCACTGAAATATAATATTTGCTGAGTGTTAGGAGGTAACTTGTAATGACGAGTTGACCATCTCGGGGTGATTAGCCCATTAAGAGATAATAACATGTGATTGACAAGTTGACCATCCCAAAGTGGTTAGCCCGCTGCGAGATAATAACATGTGATTGACGAGTTAACTATCTCGAAGTGGTTAGCCTACTGAGAGATAATAATATCTGAATGACAAGTCGATCATCTCGGGGTGATTAGCCCACTGATAGATAATAACATGTGATTGCCGAGTTGAGGTGATTAGCCTGTAATACCAAGAGGCATGAAATTGACCTTCTTTGGATGGTTAGCCAGAGTACTATATTGTGAGATATATATTAGACATCTTCATTAATGCACAAGTTAATTCTTTTGTCAATAGTAAAAAGGAATTAGATATCTTACATTTGAATTAGACGTCTTGCTAGTGTAAGGGTAAATACTCATGGTCATTAGAAAGGGCATTGTATTTTTTTGTGATGCAAAGTATGTTTAGTGATGCCAATGATAAATGATGCATATTGCTCTTTACCAGGTATGTGTTACTTGTTACAGGTGTTGATCAGGATATATTCTTTTCTGTGTCCATTGCTCATATAATATCATTATCGAGCTTGGCGTTATATGGCTCTGTGCTTATGGCAAGTAAGCTCTTAGGACAATGCCTGAAAATGTATTTCTGAGATAGTAGTAGAGACTAGTAATAATATGTTGGGGAGAGAATTTAAGCCAGGTCGAGATGAAAGCCTTTTAAAACTAAGCGAGGGAAGATTAATTAAGGTCCGCCATCAACACCTTCATCACATTAATTAGTGAATACCACTAACTTTTGTTTCGGCTCTTCAAATTGAATTGTCCAAGTTACATGTCTAAACTGAATATGTGATTTTTCATATATTGGAATGAGGGAACAAGATTTGTATCTCTAACTCCAAGGTTTGCAATGTCTTGCAAGACATGTCGCAATTTGGTAAGACCTGCGATATGTCGTGACATCTAAGAAAAAAATGAGAAATTAAGAGAAATCTTAGTTTTATTATGGAATTTTTATCCCAACTCCTAAATGAGTATAATTAAGGCCTAAATACACTATAATATATCAATAACATGCTAAAAAAAACACTCCCTTAATAAAGACCATTAGTTGAGGAGGGATAGGATTGATGCTGTAATGTCGAACTATCAATTCCAGATTCCAGTTTTACAAGAAGTCAAAAAGTAATACATCCAATTAAAGTAAATAGATTGTTCCTATAATTTTTACCAACTATTTATTGGTGTTTTCATAATTTATAAGAGTTTAAAAAATAAATAAATAAATAATATATATATACACACTCCCTCATGTTGCTGGGAAAAGGGAAATTTTGCGATTTCCCTTGTTTTTCGTGTCAACAGTTCCAAAATCGTCGACATGTCGACGACATTGAAAACACTGATCACCGTGAACATAGGAAATATGGCTTACAACAAACAAAATTCTCTTTTCTTTTACCAAAATCTGAGGACATGTAATCTACGACGTCAAATTCACAAATCAAATCCCCCTGGAATAAAGTAACATGCATGGCAATGTTATAATTATAATCCCATTTACAGTAACAAAAAGCTGCTAGATCCACTTGAGTTTCAACTGATTTGAGAGCTTTCAATTTGTTTTGAATTTTCATGATAAATGTCCAAAACCAGAGTTGGATAATGAGAATCGTTCTACTGATAAAAGTACCATATGCCATATGTTTCAAGGCTTTAATCAACAAAAGATTTGAGTACAGCAGACACAAGGGAGTGTAATAATCACTGATAAATCTCCTTCCAAGTATAATAGGAATAACGGGTTTAAGTAAAACCATTAACAAAAAATAAAAATAAATAAAAAAACAAAACAAAATGCTTATCCTAACTAATTGGAGTCGGCAACATTTCTCGTCTACAAAACAACCTGTAAAAAGTCATCTCTTAGTTCTATAACATAGGCTAAATGTAAGTACCTGCTCTGCTGGTAGATCACCTGCTATCAAATCCCTTGACCAACAATGCTTGTTCAAGTAGCATACTTTGGATAATTCCTAGCCTCAACTTATTAGCAAGCAAAATCATCTAGCTGATACACTTCTTGTGGATGATTGCCTGTATTTCAGTGACAATTAATAACAAAGCAAATCATTTAATCTTCCTTGTAATCCCTTCTAAGAGGAAATATAGCATGAGAATGCTATATCTAAGTACCAAGTGTCTGTTGAATGGGTAATACCCAAGCTTATTTGCCAGGTATGGGTAGATCACAATGACAGAGCCATAAGTTATGGAAATACTATTCATTTGAGTTTTAGCTATTGGATCTACAGTATTTACACCTAAACTTCCATGACTTCTATCACAATGTCATCTTCACATCCAACAACTTGTGCCGAGGCATGCCTCTTAGGACCATAGTGTTTAAACTCGGTATTGGATCGAGGATCGGCCGATCCAATCATAACCCATTTTTTTTTTAAATCATAATTTTTTTAGGGGTGTTGGACGATCCAATATGGATGGTCCAATATGACTCGTCTGAAACCAAGTCAGATCATCTGGATTGGACGATTTGACTCGGGTTCGGACAAAGTCAGAGAATTTTAGCAATTTTTGGGATCGGCTTGTGATCGTGATTTGTCCCGAGCCGATCCCAAGTTGTATCGGCTGATCCGACTCGGGATCAGCCGATACTTAACACTATGTTTAGGACCTACCACCACCACTTTATTATCAAGGTATTTCAACAAATTTATCAGTGTTTTTTTTTTTTAGAACAAATTTGTCAGTTGTTCAGCAGAGTGATGCTTTGGACCCACCCCTTCCATCCTGAACTTTTTGGGTCTCATTGGGAAAACAAAAATTATCAGTACAACATTGATGAAGTTCCAGAAAAGAACATTTGAAGTTTGTGATGTTGCTTTTACCATAAAATAAAAACCCTCACGCTTCAGAATATCTTTTTCTATGAATTATGAAAATACGAAAACTAAAGAGAACAAATAATGCCAAAGATGAACAACATTTTCCTCTTCATACCAGGAACTTGTACATGTGAATGAGAAATTTAACCACGTACATGTGAATGAGAAATTTAACCACAGAAGTTGAGCTTCTTCATCACTTTAGCGTAAGCCGCATGGACAATAGCAGGTTGTCTAAGTCTTCGTTTCGATTTCTTGGACTGCATCAAACACCAGATCCCATTAAATTCAAATACAGAAAGCACATTTACAATTTTGTAACTTAAAACAGTTTTCATAAAAGAAGACTTACAAAGTAAATTAATAACTCAGATTACAAAATGCAGAGTACTCGCTCAAAGAAAAATCACAATAAACCTGCTTTACTCTCTTGTTTCTGAATCCAGCTAAATTGTAAAGTTGATAATAGTTAGCTTGAGTAAATACTTATTCTAGGATACACAGTATGATATATAACCGAGTATGCTTACTCAACCTGAAAACTTCATGGTGGTCATATAGCCTATTTCAGGTCATTGCCAATGATGATGTAGGATTCTAAGATGAAAAGGTATTCACATCCTTCATTATTACAACAAATCAACAATTTGGTAATGAGTTTTTTTTTTTTTATGAATAACCACCATGATATATATATAACAAAAGCAAATATAAGAAACAGTACAAGAAAAGAACAAAACAAAAGACCAAAAGGAGCGGTTGGGGCACAAGAAGGGCACCAAACCAAGCGAGAAACTAACAAAGCTACTATACAAAAGCCAACTATACTACATCAACTCCATATGACTCATCTGAGAGCAATCCCACCCACATCTCCTCCCTAGCGATGC
>JAUPMG010105677.1:0-12161 GCA_031762675.1 Pachysandra terminalis | reverse complement strand
TCAATTAACCATCAATTCAAGTCATGAAAATAATCATAATCATCATTCAATCAATATATTAACTTAGAAAGAAATACAACACAATATTCAATTCAAATAACCCAACCTAGGCTGGCCGGCACGCTGGCTGGTTTGCCGGTTGCCTAGGCAGGTCCAAACACATTAGTTTTAGGGTCTCTGGGCTGACCGGTAGACTAATCGACACACTGTTTGGCCATCCGCCAGCCTAGACATGGGCTAATTTAACTAGGTGTAGTGATTGAAAGCCTATGTGCCGAAGCTTTCTCATCCATTTCCTTGGATGATATTCATAATATGAGGGAGGAGCTGCAAGATACAATTTCTATTTGGATGAGGGCGGATTGATTGGAGGCCCATTTGAGGAGCATTGAAGAGACCTTGGTATGCATCACGAGCCATAAGTAATTGAAAACTCCCTTGATTTTGCGCGAGGACTTGGAGTCTCGCATAGGAGTTTTCCTCCGCGCGCACTTGGGTTGAGAATGGAAAGTTCATGCACTGCAATCCCTTAGCGATCCTCCTGGAGGGACCTTGGTGGCGTTGATAGAAGCTTCTTGTTGTTGTTTTTGCCGATGATCATGACGAAGTTGCCACCACGACAGAGAGATATCTATTTGTTAGTGTTTGTTTCTTTTTTCTTTACACGTACAAAACTTCTAGGATGGAATGAAGCAAGAATTTTCATATGCTATTATTCATAGTTGATTTCCTCGATGAACGACGTTCATAAATCTCATTCACACATACCCTATCACGACATGCATATTAGAAGAAAATTATTCAAAATATAAAAAGGATAAGGAGCTTATCCCTCATTGGGATAGCCATTGTAGTGGCATTGATGGGATCACGTGACATTGTTCCGTCAAGTCGACTCAGGTGATAGTAGTAGCCGTTCTTGGCTATCTGTTGGATCACAAAAGGTCTTCCTCCCTTGGAATGAGTTTGGGAGTCGGTTAGTTGGAGTGAACGTGCGTAGTCATCTTTAGCATTTCATCCCCTATCTTCATTATCCAAGATCATTGCGTTGGGTTGCTTGTTCTCAATATTATCTTGAAACAATCTTCTCAGAGACGCGCAATCTATTGCCAAGTGTCCTATGTGACAATGGTAGTAACAACATTTTCCTTCTTCTTACCTTCCTCTGTCAGAGGATACCTTGGAGGAGGAAAAGTCACAATCCTGTCCCTTGTCCATTGCTTTACGATTACCATGGCGTCTTCAATGCTTTTCTGGCGTTGTCTCCTCTTAGGTTCATGGTTCACTATTAACACAAACTTTACTTCCGTGGTAGTTTCTCAATAATTAGTAGCGAGATCACAAAAATGTTTTACGTACATCTGCAATCCTTCGCCGGAGTTCAGCTTCTCTTTCCCCAAATCCATGAAAGCCATGTGTTCTTTGACAATGAAAAACTTTGGAAAGAGTGCCGCCTTCATTTCTTCCTAGTTGAGGCCAGATTCATGGGGAGGATTGTCATACCAAGTGTATGCGTAGTTCGGGAGGGACCAGAAGAACTCCCTCACTTTGTGTTCATCATTGCAATCAAAATCTCCTATGGCACTAGTGTATTTGGTGACATGCTCCTTCGAATTCGCGTTGTTGGTTCACCCATTGCCGATCGACGGGAACCAAAAGAACCAAAAGAGAAAATTGAGTAGCCGTTAGCATGGGCGGGTAGGACTAGGGGAGATAGTGTTAGAAGTGCGTGATCTCCTTTCAGAGCCACGTTTGAGAAATCTTCCATACTTCTCCCATCACTCATACTCTAATGGTGGTTTTAGACTGCACCTGCAACAGGTTGCCTACGTACCCAAATAGGGATCAAGTCAGTCGTAGTTCAAGGTCCATTAAAAGAGAAAAGAAAATAATGACCATTGAATACAGGTTGAATCGAGTTAAGTGCAATAGTATGCAAGGTGCTAGAAATCCGTGAGCACACGTCAGAGGTGCATTTTCAAAGCCCAACCCGTTTGGAAATTTCTCCAGCCTTGTTCTTGAGGAATGAGCTACTATTTATAGTGTTTAGGAGAAAGAAAATGGTAGTTAGAAATTCGTTAGACGGTTACTAATGGTGTTAAAATGCTTACCCAGGGTAACATGATTTGGTTACCCCAGTCTCTTAAGTGGACCAATCCGAAGGCATGTTCATGAATTACATATTTGCCATTAGAAAACCATGACAGCGCACAAAATCCACGTACGTCAAGGGGCGGGTGATCCTCACTTGTGGGTCATGTTCGTGGCAGTGCGGTATGGATGACGACAATCAGTGGTACGAGTGTAGTGTAAGTCGTTTTGGTCTTGGAGTCATTGGGACTTTCTAGTCTTAGCACTTTCGAGATCCTCGAACCTTAGTGCTTCTAAGGTTTCTTTAGACAGAGGTACATATAACCTTTTATGTCCTTGAGGATGTCTTTCCCTCTAGTCGAGAAGCTGAAGGATGTTTTTCCTTCTACGTCGTCGAGGGCTGTCTTTCCCTCTAGGCATAAGTTGGTGAGAGCTTTCTTGCCCTCTCTCGTTGGTAGGGTTGTCCTTCCCTTATGCGAGAACATAAAGACTTTCTTGCCTTCTAAGTTGTCAAGGGATGACTTTCCCCCTAAACATAAGTTGGTGAGAGCTTTCATGCCCTCTCTCGCTGTCAGGGAAGTCTTTCTGTTAAGCGAGCAGATGAAGACTTTCTTGCCTTCTACGTTATCGAGGGCTGTCTTTCCCTCTAGACGTAAGTTGGAGAGAGCTTTCATGCCCTCTCTCGCTGTCAGGGTTGTTTTTCGCTTAGGCGAGCAGATGAAGACTTTCTTGCCTTCTACATTGTTGAGGGTTGTCTTTCCCTCAAGACATAAGTTGGTGAGAGCTTTCATGCCCTCTCTCGCTGTCAAGGCTGTCTTTCCCTTAGGCGAGTAGATGAAGACTTTCTTGCCTTCTACGATGTTGAGGGTTGTCTTGCCCACGTAAGTTGGTAAGTGCTTTCGTTCCCCCTCTCACTGTCAGGGTTGTCTTTCCCTTAGGTGAGCAGATGAAGACTTTCTTGCCTTCTATGTTGTCAAGGGCTGTCTTTCCCTCTAGACGTAAGTTGGTGAGAGCTTTCATGTCCTCTTTTGCCATCAGGACCGTTTTTCCCTTAGGCGAGCAGATGGAGACTTTCTTGCCTTCTACGTTATCGAAGACTGTCTTCCCTCTAGACGTAAGATGGTGAGAGCTTTCATACCCTCTCTCGTTGTCAGCGATGTCTTTCCCTTAGGCGAGCAGATGAAGGCTATCTTAGCCTTAGTACCATTGAGATCGTTCAGTTTTAGTACCATCGAGGCTTAGTCTTAGTGTCATCGAGACTGTCTAGTCTTGATACTTTCTAGACTATTTAGCCTTAGCACTGTTGAGACCGTTCAACCTTAGTACCATCGAGGCTTGGCCAACGTCGTGGTGGGAGCATTGTAGAAGAATATCCTTTTAGTTTTATCTTGACAAAGTATTGTCGTTTGCAGTACCAATTTGGCGGGGGTATCAATATGCTGAATGGTACAAAGGATCCGTGGAGGATCAATATTGAGGGTTGGTCTCCTGCGGTATGAAGTGGCATAGAGGATCAACATTGAGAATTGTTCTACCGTGGTACAAAGTGGCGTGCAGGATCAACATTGCGAGTTGATATCCCGTATTACAAAATTGTGTGGATGATCAACATTGAGGGTTGATCTCCCATGGCACAAAGTTGCGTGGAGGATCAACATTGCGAGTTGATCTCCCGCGGTAATAAGTAGCGTGGATGATCAACATTGTGGGTTGATCTCCCGCGGTACAAAGTGGCATGGAGGATCAACATTGAGGGTTGATCTCCCACAGTACAAAGTGTAATGGAGGATCATCATTGAGGGTTAGTCTCCCGTGGTATGAAGTGACATGGAGGATCAACAATGAGGGTTGATCTGCCGCAGTACAAAGGGGTCGTGGGAGATCAACATTGCAAGTTAATCTCCCGGGGCACCAAGGGGTCGTGGGAGATCATCATTGTAAGTTAACCTCCCGTGGGACCAAGGGTTTGTGGGCGATCAACATTGCAAGTTAATCTCCCACGGTACCAAGGGGTCATGGGAGATCAACATTGCAAGTTAGTCTCTTGTGGTACGAAGTATGCGTGGAGAATCAACAATGAGGGTTGATCTCAAGCAGTACAAAGAGGTGTGGAGGATCAACATTGAGGGTTGATCTCCCGTGGTACAAAGGGGATGTGGGAGATCAACATTGCAAGTTAATCTCCCGCGGTAACAAGGGGGACGAAGTAAGTGCCGGTTCTCCTTCGGGTTACTCGCCTTTGACATTTTCCATATCTACAATAACAAATACTATGTGGGCCTTGCTTGTCATGCATATATGGTATTGACATGTTTTGCGTTAACTGGTGTTAGGATAGATAACAAATACCCCGTTTGGATATAAATTTAGGTATTTGTTGTGTACCTCAACATCACTCAAAGTAGAATAAGTTTGTTTTGTAGATGTGGCTCCGTTTGTATATATACACGACATTAACATGTTTTGTTGAAGGTTCTAAATGATCCGGATCACGTACCTCGATGCACATAAACCCGAATCTACAGCAGAAGATCTCTATTGAACCAGACAATGTCCCACGTCAGAATATGTGATTACTAGAATGACATACAGTGAATCCACACTGAATCGAACTAGGGCTTTGTAAGGAACTCCAATAGCAAATCCAAATCCCTGTAGGAAGAAAGATGAAGAGAGGAGAGTTTTCTCTAGAGGTGGATTCCCAAAAATATGAATAGTAATTCTTGGGTAGGGAGGAGGAGTCTTCTACATATAGAAGAATCAACTCAACTCCACCTAGGACTCTATCTCCTAATAACATTTGGAGAGAGTTATCCACATCCACACTTCTAATAAAATTTGGAAGTCCCATTAAGTAGAACCCTGGGTCTGCCCAAACGGGTAGGGCCAACTGGGTCGACCCATCTCTAAAATACAACACTTATGTTAAATGGTGCAAGGTTATATGTAAACCCCATTTTTCATACATACATGACATTGGCATGTTTTATGTTCAATGGTATATCATGTAAGGGCATAATTTTTTATTTTTTTCAAAGCGAAGAAAGCCTTTTAGCCTTTGGTATTAATCCATTATTAACGCAATTAGCATTATCTCCATCCGTTCATGCTAACAATGATGTGACACTTCGTTTTGATTGATTTCAAATTAAATAATGGAGGATTCAGATCCTTACTCTATTTACTTGGAAAAAGAATTTTGAGAATTTGACTTATATCCAAATTAAGAGTGGTTGTCTGGTCAATATCTTTACATCAATGTCACAGTTTTGGAGTTTTTTAAGCCAACTGTGCGACACTTGTGTTTAATTAATCCTTTGTAGCACAGGTGAGCATGTCTCCCACAATATTTTGAAGGCTAGAAATAAAGAGAACATAAGAAGTAACTTAAGAATTAACTTATATCCTCACTCAAACAACTTTACAACTTCTAAGGTTCATTTACAGAAGCCCTTCTCCTTTTATATGCTTATTGGTTACAATGAACGGTCAAGATTGATTTAATCCTACAGTTATAAATTTGCCTTCACAAATATCTCATTCTCTTTTCTAGAAAGTGCTTTCACCTCCTCAATAGACTTTTCTAGAAAAATCCTTTCTGTAAAGTACTTCCACCTCCTTAAAAGTCTTTTCTAGAAAGTCATTCTACCTGATTAAAAGAGTTTTCTAGAAACCTCCTTACAGAATATCTATGACCAAAGGGCCTTAATATTAATCTACCCACTCTTAGGTCCAATAAAGGATAAATGTTATGGTGCTTCACGCCAAAGCGTGGCACTCTCTCCCACCTAAGTTAACGACAACCTCATGCTATTTTCATTGAAACTCTTGAGGCTCGGGTAGGCTCTTCCATTTAACGAGATAATTTATTTGGGGATCGCCTTGATGTCGTTTGCAGTCGAACTCTTGATAGTCGACTGGTTGCCTTTTTTTTCTTGTTTGCTTCCTCTTACACTTGTTGGCCTTGTTATGTGCGTCAAGGTAGGGATTGAGGCATGGAATATTCCAAAGGAAGTGAATCCATACAGTTATTACCGTTAATTAGGCAATTGGTGTAAGTTGTTGTAATAATCCTGTATACACACTACATGTTTGTTTATTGTTCTTAAAAACACGTTTCATTCCTATGCCCACAATTTTGATGCTTACTGTTTGTACTTCCAATATATTTGATCATTTCAGAAGAAGGTGGAAGCACATATTCTGGCAAAGGGAAACAAACAACCCTTATAGTTTGCATCATAGTGATCCTAGGAGTTCTGCTAATTGCATTGGGTATTTTTGTGGCATGGAAATGGAACACAATCCAAAGATTATGGAAGGGGAAGACGAAGGCAAGAGGTACGCCGAACAATTTCTCTAAAAAAAATGAATATCATTTTGTAATTCGCTTTGTGATTGATGTTTGTACTGTCTATAAACCAGTTACCAGGGAAAAGAGTCAAGATCTATTTGATGTGGTTATACCGGGTGCAAGAGACTACTCAGATGAAAACAAGAAGGACGATCTAGAATTTCCATTATTTGATTTTATTACACTAGTAGCTGCTACAGTCAACTTCTCCGATGCGAATACGCATGGACAAGGTGGATTCGGTCGTGTTTATAAGGAAAGTTTTTTGTCAACTACGTATCCTGAATTGAATAAAACGATAGCCTTACTTGAATGCCATTGAATCGAATTTATGGATGAAAATACCAAGGTATTCTGGTAGAAGGACATGAAGTTGCAGTGAAGAGGGTGTCTAAGAATTCAGGGCAAGGACAAGAGGAATTCAAGAATGAGGTTATCTTGATTGCCAGGCTTCAACATAGAAATCCCGTTCGACTTCTTGGTTGCTGCATTGACATGGATGAAAAGATGTTGATCCACGAGTACATGCAGAACAGAAGCCTGGATTCCATTATTTTTGGTTAGCCCCTCTCATCGCTTTGTATGTTTACATTCTATTGTGTCTTCTGTTCAGTTTCGTTTTTCTACTTTACCAAATGCTAAAGCTAACTTCCTAAAATGGGGAAAAATGTTTTAGATGTAGAAAAAGGCTTCTTACTAGATTGGCCAAGGCGCTTCAACATTATTGGAGGGAACGCTCTCGGTCTTCTTTATCTTCACCAAGATTCTAGATTCAGAATCATCCATAGGGATCTCAAAGCAAGTAATATTTTACTTGATAGTGAGATGAACTCCAAAATTTCAGATTTTGTCATGGCAAGAATTTTTGGAGGTGATTAGACTGAAGAGAATACAAAAAGAATAGTTGGAACATAGTAAGTACCACAATTATGTGGACTGGATATATTACTCCAATGTCACCAACTTAAATAATTTGTATTTGTTGGTTATATGTCTCCTGAGTATGCAATGAATGGTCTCTTCTCAGTGAAATCTGACGTCTTTAGCTTTGGTGTATTAGTGCTGGAGATTGTATGTGGTAATAAGAAGGCGAGATTTTATAACTTGAACAACCAACTTAACCTTCTTGGACATGTAAGTACAAAAATCTACCATGTTTCTTTCAAAATGCTAGTTGTATCTGTAATGATATTTTATCTTTTCATTCTTTTCACAACCAAATACAATGGATTGGTTATGTTGCAGGCAACGAGATTTTGGAGAGAAGGAAAGGGCATGGAAATAATGGATGCAACGATTGGTGACATACCAATTACTCTAAAAGCTCAATCTTTTAGAGAAGGGCACAGCAATGGATATCAAATGGTTCAACACCCTCCCGCACTTGTCGGCTCTGCACGGGAACAATACTGCAGTGGGAGAATATAGGGCACCAAGGCGAACACAGAAATACACCCCTGGGATTTGATCACTTGACCTCCTGCTCTTATACTATGTTAAATACCAATTACTCTAAAAGCTCAAGCTTTTAGAGAAAGGCACAACAACATATATCAAATGGTTCAACATTCTGTTCAGGTTGGGTCCAAACCACCACAATTGAACCAGATCACTAGAAACGCCAATGCTTCTAGGCCCAGATCATTATTAGTAGGATACGGGCCCAGATCTAACGCGGGCCCAAAAGATTAAACATAGGCCCGGATGCCCACCAGTACAGAACATGAACCTTAAACAAGGAAACAA
Source organism: Pachysandra terminalis (assembly GCA_031762675.1). Classification (NCBI taxonomy): domain Eukaryota; kingdom Viridiplantae; phylum Streptophyta; class Magnoliopsida; order Buxales; family Buxaceae; genus Pachysandra; species Pachysandra terminalis. The sequence goes on along the minus strand of JAUPMG010105677.1, from coordinate 3,970 downwards.
AAATCTGGCTAGTGAGCCAGATGTCAGCAAAAGGGAAAAATAACCACCCATTACTTGCAAACTGGCAGGCGGTCATAATAGAAGGTTATAAAATGGGATCGGCTAAGACGAAGAAGAAGCCTCCACAGCAAATCAACCAAACAACTACACATTAGTTCCATCTATGATCCCCAGTGATTATTTAGTCTAGCTTAGTTTCTGATCCTTAGTGATAATCAGTTAGCCCTTAGCTTCTGCAAGGATCCCGCTGCACCTACTTACTTCGGACTAAGTTTCTCGTTGAAGATCCCTCTAGTCGGTAACGAAGGAATCCCAATTGGAAGATTTACCGAAACCCTCTTGACAATCCTTTACATGCTGATCTTTGCACCCGTGAAGTAGATTAGTCACATCCCACAATTTGTGCTTAAGGATTTGCTGGAGGTTTTGTATTTTCTTTGTTCATGTTACTTGTTGTCTTTTCAAATTAGGAAGTTTACCTTTCTACGTTGTGTATTGACTCATTGTTCTACTTGTTCTAATATTAAAGCGTTATGGACACGTAAAATCAATATCTCTGGTTCAGTAACTGACCCTTCGAGACTGGGAATCAATACAATCGTCTGACTCAAAACCGTTTATACATTGACCGATTTACATCAAAATTAACTTACACAGTTTAACTCACTCTACCTGTCTTTCAGGTGAACTTGGAAAAGTTCTGGCATGCCCACACCCCTTCGGCCTCACGACCGAAAAAGACCTAAAATCAACCAGGAGGACACGACCGATTGTCGACGGTTCTTAATCTGCCAACATCTTTTGGCACGCCTGGTGGTACACTCTTGGTGAAGCTAAATGGCACCCAAAACTAGAACGGGTGGACAGTTGGGCGATGACCACGAGGGAGTGCTCCCTATTATGGATACTGTCCAAGAGGAGGCACTCGACAATAACACAACGTCGGCCGAGACACTAGGCCAAACCATCCCGAGCACTGAGGTAGGATCACCATCCATTTCATTTAATAATTGCGTGTTAGCAGCTTTACAAACCTTAAATGAGACCTTATAAGGATGAGCGTAGATCTGGGATGCACCCACGTGGCCATAGGAGAAGGATTCAATAGAATGCCCTGTGAAATAGAGCATGTAATGAGGTGAGAGAATAATTCAGCCGGAGAAAATGAAAACTCGGCCATAAGGAGTATTAATTAGAATTGAATTTTCCACCCCATTGAACAACCACAAACCATGTTGAATATAGCACCTGCTAGGTCCACTCCACCAAGGCTGGTTAGGCCTATCAGTGATCGAAATGAGCCACTCGGCCATATTGGTCAGGTACGAAGTAACCAAGGGATGTCGAATATCGAAATTCCGGCACCTGGGCCGGCTAAGGGAGTAGAAAGAGAACAGGTTTATCATTAGATCCAAGAGGTTGTGGCTTACAAGCCTACTAGACGGTTGTCCAGACCGTCAAATCGTAAGCCCTACCTTGATTGGGTAGATACCATATTTGAGTTTCCTAGGGGTTACAGAATCCCTGAATTTTCACTGTTCTCAGGAGAAAACGGTCAATCGACCATCGAACATGTGGGCCGATTCACGGTACAATGTGGGGAGTTGTCACCAAGTGCTTATCACAAACTAAGGCTGTTCGAGATTTCCTTGACCGGCCAAGTGTTTACTTGGTATATAACCATGCCACCCAACTCGGTCCAACATTGGGCAAAATTGAAAGAAAAATTCCACTCCCAATTCTACCGGACTGAGCCTGAAGCATCAATGGCCGATTTGGCCAGATTAAGACAACTGCCGGATGATACAACAGATAGATACATAGGAAGGTTTAAAAAGGTGAGAAATAGGTGTTGAATAGTTATCCCTGAGCCAGAGTTTGTGAAATTGGCCCAGAATGGCTTAGACATCGAACTTCAAAAGATGTTTGATGGGATAGAATTCAAAGATCTCTTCAAATTATCAAATAGAGTGGCCAAATATGAACGAATTTTGCAAGAGGAGAGTCAGAGAAAGACAACCACCATTGGGACTTACTTTCAAGATCCCAACTATGAGTTAATCTTGGCCAAAGTAGTAACCAATAAGTCCTTTACTTGTGTAGCGTTAAAGAAAAAGATTGCCAATACACCAATGGAGGGAAAGAAAAACTTGTCTGAAAAAAGAAGGAAGTTTTCTTTTGATATATCAAAGGCCGACAAGATTTTTGACCACATCCAAAGAGGAAAAACTTGTCTGAAAAAAGTAGAATTGTCTTCAATTTACAATGCACTGTTAGGGCGTTATTAGACGCATTCCAATCTTTGCATACCATCACCCCTTAAATAATTCCTTATTTTCTAGAATGAAAATAAGGTGGAAATCATCAAGGCTGATGGACTGAAAACCTATATGACAGAAAGGCAATTAGATGAAGAAGTTTTGTTTGCCTCAACAGAATGTATTGCGGAAGACAACTTGGACGACGAAGGGTTATCCATGCAGAAAAATGATGTAGCTCTTGGGAAGATGGATGAAATAAAGGCTAAGTATAAGACCCTTTGACAGAAGTGGAATTAGGAAGATAGTTGACCATTGGCCGGTTCATGTAAGTAGCTTGCTCCCTGAGCAATGTAAATATCTGTTCATAGAGTTATTTTGTAAATTCTAAGATTGTTTTGCTTGGAACTATCATGAATTTCGTGGTTTAGACCAAAAACTGGTTGAACATTGGTTACCCTTAAAAACAGGTTATAAGCCTCATAAACAGCTGATTAGAAGAATGACATTCGAAGTAACGGAAAAGATAAAAGAAGAAATTGAGAGGTTGTTATAGGCAGGCTTCATTCGACCGATCTGTTATGCGGAATGGGTTTTGAATGTGGTACCGGTCATGAAAAAGAATGGCAAGATCAGAGTATGTATTGACTACAGAAATCTCAATTTGGCAACCCCTAAAGATGAATACCCGATGCCAATGGCCGATTTAGTGATTGACAGAGCGGCCAGGCACCAAATACTATCTTTTATGGATGGCCATTCCAGCTACAATCAGATCAACATAGCAGCCGAAGTCATGGAGAAAACCATATTTTGTGGACCAGAGGCACACTACAAAACACATGATTTTTGCCGGCGGTCCAAAACCGCCGGCAAAGGTCTAAGGCCCTCCATCCATTACTTTCTCGGTGGTCCGGGAGACCTCCGCCCTATCCTTGGTCAGGGAATGATTTGTCGGCAGTCTAAAACCGTTGTCATATAAACTATTTGGCGGTAGGCAAGACCGCCGACTAATTAATAATGGATGGTGGTCTTAAAAACTGCTGTCAATTATGGTAAATTAGCCGGGGGTCTAAACCGTTGTTGAAAGCCTTTGATATCGACCTTAGACGACGGTTTTCTACCCGCCGTCAATAAAGGATAATGCTAGACGATCATAGACCGTTGTTAAATGGGGTATTAATGATTATTATAGGCCATTAGTCTGCGGTCTGGACTGCAATGGAAAATAATATTTAACGGCGGTCTTATAGGACCGTCGTTAAATAGCCTTCCTTTTTTAATAATTTCCCTATTTCTACAAGATTACGAACGTGCAAATAAATACAATTCAATTCTATGAAATGGGGTAGTAATAATTTATATAGTCCATTAGTCGGCGGTCTGGACCACCATGGAATATAATATTTAGCGGTGATCATATAGGACCGCCGTTAAATAGCTTTTTTTCTTAAAAATTTCCCTATTTCTACAAGATTACGAACCTGCAAATAAATACAATTCAATTCTATGAAACTTCTAAAAGAAAAAATACCATTTAATTAAACCAACAAGTAAACCTGTAAAAAAAAACGTAATTATAGACCAGTATAAGGTGATATATATAAATGTCCAAGGTTAAGTCTATTACATTACATCATAATATAATATACAAACATCCAAGATAAATATACAATGCCAAAAGGGATCGTGAGTGCATGGATAGCGAAAGT
>JAUPMG010105666.1:0-12161 GCA_031762675.1 Pachysandra terminalis | reverse complement strand
TTTAAAAGCAACTTTTCTTTGCTTATGAGAAAAAGCAAAAAATTGATTTTTTGATTCTTTCAAATTGCTTTTAAAAGCAAAATTTGAAACTTACCAAACACTAGTTTTGCTTCTAAAAGCAAAAAAGCACTTTTCAAAAGCTTTACCAAACACAGCCTACTATAAAGAAAAGATGCTTAGGTTGGCCTGAGTGGAAGGGGCTGGGTCGCTTAAGCAAGTGGTCTCGGTATCGAATCCTTGTGAATGCAGCAAACCTTGTTGGGAGAGGTCCCTGCTTCTCCGCCCGACCGTACCTGGGAGGAATAGTCCTGGACGAAGCCTGCGATACCTTGAGAAACCAAAAAAAAGAGAAGAAAAGATGCTTGGAAGCTTCTAAGCACATTGATCTGATTGACATTGACTGACCCTTTGTCCAAGACTTGTTCCACATCCAAATAATTTTTTATTTTTTTTTGTTAATAATCCAAATAATTTTCTTGTAAGCTAGCTTCCACCAAATTTCTTTTATTGAGCTCCAATTTCCCATGGCAGACTGACTCATCAAGGTTTAAAGGCACGATACAACTGTTGTATCTTGAGGATCTGGTTCGGACTGGCTGATACGGTCCCATGATTGGAACACCGATACAACCGTCTTGTAAGCTAGCTTCCACCAGGTTTCTTTTATTGAGCTCCAATTGCCCATGGCCGACTGACTCATCAAGGTTTAAAGGCACGATACAACCGTTGTATCTTGAGGGTCTGATTCGGACTGGCTGATACGGTCCGATGATTGGTACCAATACAACCGTGTTTTCTTTTTCTTAAGACCGGGCCAATATCGATTGATCCTGACTAGTACCGGTCCGGCCAATTCAAAAAATTTTAAATTTACAAAAAGGTAGTACAAATTTTGTACTCGATCCGGACCAGACAGTATCGCCAGTCTAGATCTGTTGGGATCAGTTCGGTCCCTGATCCCGAGACTTCAAACCTTGTGAATCATGAACTTTGATGAGTTTGTCTGGTGGACTGGCTGATACGGTCCGATGATTGGTACACCGATACAACCGTGTTTTCTTTTTTTTTTTTTAAGACCGGTCCAATATCGATTGATTCCGACTGGTACCGGTCCGGCCAATCCAAAAAATTTTAAATTTACAAAATAAAATTGGTAGTACAAATTTTGTACTGGATCCGGACCAGACAATATCGCCAGTCTAGATCGGTTGGGATCAGTCCGGTCCTTGATCCCGAGACTTCAGACCTTGTGAATCATGAACTTTGATGAGTTTGGGGGCGGGGGGGAGGAGGTTAAAGACGCATTGCTATTACATGACCAATGCCAGATCCTACAAACAAAATGAGGTATGAGCAATGCCAGAACCTACAAACAAAATGAGGTTCCTTGAACCAAATTCCTTGCCAAGGCTTTACTGACCTTGACTTGATCAAAACCTGCTTTGGTATTGTCCTCTGACTCATTAACAGGACAAAAACACTGGATCCCACAGATCCAATTCATTGTCTTAAAACAATAAGACCATGGGATATGAGATTCAATGCTGATGCAAACTTAGCAGATCAGTTGATTTATTGCAACGGATTGTACGATGTGGTTGGTTCTAGTTCAAGGAGACGAGGCTTCTTGCACTCTCTTAAATATAACCTCTCATGGTCAGAGCTTCGAACGGGCCATTGAATCTGACAGAAAGCTATAGGGGCCAATTTGGATCCTATGGAGCGAAACTGTGGAGCCATCCATGGACCCGTCGGCTACTATGCTCCATGCTGTACACATGGATTTTTAGAATGTTATGTAATGGACGTGTTCCATTCAAAATAAAAGAAATATTTTACAAGACAGCCATTAGCCATCAGATTTGTTACGATGTATGGATAAAAAATGCCAATTTACAGTTTCAGTAGTACAGCTAAACCCTTTTTGTTGTACACATTTACCCGTCTCGCGGGGAAGAAGAAGAATATATATGCAGCAACTCAATCAAGGTCTTGGTTTTTGAATCACCAGTAATCCGTACAAGAGCACAAACCATCCTTAAAATGGTGGAACCTGATGGTATCCCTCACTACTATTTCTCTTCCGAAAATATCAGAGAGAAGCTTAAATGCCAAGTGGCAATCTCCACAGATTCGAAGATTCTTGACAATACGAATAGTCACCTCAGGACCAAAACTGATCAATCCGAACGCCAGCGCCAGCTTCTCACTGTGATAAGAAACAGCAGTTTCCTTCTCTTCCTCGTCTATGTCGAACAATACATGGGACGTGTTGGGGACATACCCAGCTGATTTCAGTCGCCTGGTCATGTCACCAAGCATTAACTCAATCTCTTTGTACTGTGGATGCGATCGGTCACTCGCCAAGAACTGGTGTAGAGTGCCATTCAATTCAATATAGCTCCACCCTGCTGGCTTTTGAATTGCCCGATCTTCCATCAGCTTTCTCACTCTCCCAGCTTCTTCCCAGTTGTTTCCTTCAGCAAACATGTTAGATAACAGAACATACTGGGCTCCGTGATCAGGGTCTAGTTCAAGTAGTTTTTCGCTTGCGATCATACCCATTTCAACATTACCATGGATCCTGCATGCACCCAACAGAGCTCTCCATATGACTGAGTTCGCCTTAAATGGCATTTTCTGAATTAAATCACAAGCCTCCTTCAATTCCCCACCTCGTCCAAGAAGATCGACCATGCAACCGTAGTGTTCAATCCGCAGTGTAATTTTACCAAGCATGGAATCAAAAAGCTTCTTACCCTCTTCAACTAGACCTCCATGACTGCAAGCGCACAAAACACCCACAAAAGAAACCGCGTCTGGTTTCAAACCTTCGGACTCCATTTCTTTGAAAACTGTTATCGCATTCTTACCAAGCCCATGTTGAGCAAAACCATTGATCATAGAATTAAAGAGGACGACGGTCTTCAACTTCTTTGGGATCCTACCGAAAACATCAAACGCAACCTCTATGCTTCCACATTTCGCATACATATCTACAATAGCTGTACTAAGAATCATATTGTGATCAAACAACCCATTTTCTATGTATCGATGATGAAGCCTTCTACCGAAATCAAGTGCTCCGATCCCAGCACAGGCAGAAAGTACGGCGACCATCGTAATCTCATCTGGTTTAAATCCCACATTCTCCATTTCTACAAAAAGCTCCAATGCCTCGCTGTACAACCCAGTTTGTGAATACCCATTAATCATAGCCGTCCAAGAAACTAAATCTCTTTCACTTATCTGATCAAAGAGTCGACGGGCAGCCAAAATATCTCCACATCTAGCATATCCAGATACCAAAGAACTCCAAGCTTCAGTACTTTTCCCACAACCCATTGAATTAAACACCTTATTGGCCATTACCATCAATCCACACTTTGCATACATATCTACAAGAGTAGTCTTCAACAAAACATTAAACTCATTAAACCCTAAATTCTTATACACCCGGAGATGGATTTGCTTCCCAGTCGCCGAATCATTCAACGCAGAACAAGCCAACAACAGCGCAACATATGTGAACTCATCCGGCCGAATACCCGAAACCAGCATCTCTTTAAATATACACAGAGCACCTGCCGGGCGACCCCCGCGAGCATAGCCATTAATCAAAGTGTTAAATGAGACAAGATCTCTAATATGACTTTCAACAAACAGATTGCAGGCATTATCTAAATCCCTAAAAACTGAATAAAAATGAATGAGAGAGTTGGTAATAAAGAGATCTGATTCATACCCATTCTTTATTACGTGGCAATGAATCCCTCGACCCGGTTCGACAGTGGGTAATCTTGCACAGGAATTGAGTAAAAATGGGAAAGTGAAATTGTTAGGAGGGGAGACAGCTTTGAAGATCATAGACTTGAAGAGACTGAGAGATTCATGAGGGGAATCGGAATGGGAGTAGGCTCTGATCATGGTGTTCCAGATGAATAAATTGGGTCGTAACGTTTGAGAGAAAATTAAGCGAGAATGATCTAGGGCATCTCTTGAACCAGAGAGGGAAAGGAAAGAGATGAGCCTGCTGAGATAGAAGATTTGGTGATGGAGGTCTCTGATGATGATCTGGGCATGAATTTGGAGTGCTTGTTTGATGGATTTGCATGATTCTAAGAGAGATAATGGCGATTTGTTCTGGAACAGAAGCCTGTTGCCGGGAAACAGCAATAGCTTCTCTTTCATGAGAAGTATTATTATTCGTGGCATGATTAAATGGTCTGCCATTGATTCACTTCTCAAATAGTAGTAACTTTTTGTTACATTTTGAATATGCTTTTGTGCAAATAAAAACATTGTATCAACAATTAAGTATACCTTTGATGCACATACATTGTAGTACAGGATTCTTGGTTTGAGCAACAATACACCATGAATTAATAATAATTAGTTGCACAATTTTGCAGTTTTGGGGGATAGTATTTCGTCTGTTCCAAGGTAGCTGCACCATCGGCTGTTCCAATAATCGACGTCTGCCACGTGTCCACTTTTGAACAGACGTGGCAGACATCGACTGTTGGAACAGTCGATGGTGCAGCTACTTTAAAACAGATGAAATGCTCTCGTTTTGGGGTGCTTAGATTGAGCGAGGCTCTAGTTGTTTTTCTTTCTACATGTACAATTTTTCTATTTTCCGTGGTCATGGTTGAGTTTGGTTGGAAGTCATTGCATGATGTCCATCATTGGATTTTTTCACACATGCCCCGCGAGTCAAGAGCATTTCCCCTAGAAGATTTGCTGCACCCGTGTTGAAATGCTTGTACAAATGTATTGCATTTCAGCACATGGTACAAGCATTTCAACACGAGGTGCAACAAATCGTCCAGGCTAAATGCTCTCCTGCTAGCCTATTAAAACTTTTGAGTTGAAAAAGAGGGAGAGATTAAGAAAACAACAATACCAATTCAATATTGATATGAGAACATGACACCAATGGGAACAAAACATACTCAATATAGTCAAATTCAAACAAAAGCAATGCAAAAACATCACAAATTACTGATTCTAATAAAGATTTGGACGATGATAAGGCAAGTAAACATGTCAACATTTTACAGGAAAACAGAAAATATAAAAGAAAAACAATGGCAATGGTGTCATTACACAATAATATTTAACTTCAGTAATAAATCAATTGTTAAGAGCCATAAAACAGTAAAGAATAGAAGGATATGATGATCTTTCTTGAAATGAACTCAAAGTATCTAAATTGCAAAGACATAAATTCAGGAAAAAAAATAAAAAGCTAAAGAAAATATGAAAATTAAATAATATGAAAAAAGTGATTACATTCTTAAATATTACATGGTTATCCAAAACAAAACATTAAACAACGTGAAAAACTCAAAACTTTTATTGCCTTCCATTTCGTATTTAATAATCATGCAAAGTAGACAAACATGAATGAGATATTATATTATCCAAGAAAGTCTAAAAACCCAAAAAATAGCAAGAGACTATAAAAATCTATGCCTAAGACAACATTTGCATTACAAATGCAAGAAAAATAAAGATGAAAAACAAAAAACACAAAAAGAAATGAAGCCACACAAATGTCCTTCCACAATGTAGACATAAATATCTAAGCATAACAAGGATATTACGTATATCTAGTCAGAGCTGTAAAGATAGGGTATGTTCTCACTTACTTCAATAAGCTTGAACTAGACAACATCATGCATTGTACAAAATTTATTGGCATTGTGAAATAAGTTGAAATTTAGGTTTCAATTTATTGATTATATTCTTCTCTCTTAGAGGTATTTATACAAGTATACAAGTGTATGGGGCAAGTAATCTGTTACCTTTCCAACAAAAAAAAAAAAAGTAATCTGTTACCTTATCAGTAACCTAATTACCATAATTGCAGGATAACGTACTACCTTAATTACAGAGAACTACCCAAATCTAGGATTACTAAAAATACAAGATTGCAATAAATTATTTTGATGTTTATCATCCTGATAACTACCATAATTAATAGCTATTTTAACACTCCCCTCAAGTTGGCGCATAGATGTCGCTCATGTTCAACTTGTCGAGATGGCTATGAAATTCTTGACTTGACACTTTGGTGAGTAAATTTGCAAACTAATCTTGAGATCGAACATGAGGAATTTGAATTAACTTTGCTTCCAGTTTCTCCTTGATAAAGTGCCTATCTACTTCAACATGTTTAGTCCGATCATGTTGAACTGGATTATGGGCAATGCTTGTTATCACAGTACAACCTCATTGAATTAGTCGGTTCAACTCGTAAATCTTGCATTAAATTTATGATCCACAGTAAATCTTGCATTAAATCTCTGAATTTGTCATCATCAAACCACCAAAATTTGTAACTCGACAAAATAGTTGAATTAGAGATCCAGTTACAAAAGGGTGCAAGTAAGATCCCCTGGTCGCTAGATAGTTCCCTTCAGATAAATTGCAGAGACGTAAATTCAGGAAAAAAAAATAAAAAGCTAAAGAAAACATGAAAATTAAATAATATGAAAAAGGTGATTACATTCTTAAATATTACATGTTTATCCAAAACAAAACATTAAACAAAGTGAAAACCTCAAAACTTTTATTGCCTTCCATTTCGTATTTAACCATGCAAATTATACAAACATGAATGAGAAATTATATTATCCAAGAATGTCTAGAAACCCAAAAAATAGCAAGAGACCATAAAAATCTATTCATAAGACAACATTTACATTACAAATGCAAGAAAAATAAAGAAAAAAAAAACAAAAAGAAATGAAGCCACACAAATGTCCTTCCAAAATGTAAACGTAAATATCTAAGTAGAACAAGGATATTACGTATATCTAGTCAGAGCTTTAAAGATAGGGTATGTTCTATCACTTGCTTCAATAAGGTCGAACTAGACAGTATCATACATTATACAAAATTTATTGGGATTGTGAAATATACTCCGTATTGACAATTGCGCTAAGGTCTCCATACTTGAATGTTGAAAAGGAAGATTTCTAAAATTATAAATGATCAAGAATCCACCAATAAAGAGGATACTTTTTTCTCCTTTCCCACGTATATCCAATACACATCTACAAATTTCCACCAATGCAAGTATATATTTAGCCAGAAAATAACAGGTTTTAACAAGTACTAACAATACCTCTAGAATGTTGCATTATTTACAGATGTCTAGGAACTAGTTTTATTAAAATTGCATGTTTAAAATGGTATAACTAAAAAATTAAATATTAAAAAAATATTGATATTTTAAATCTATAATAAGGTTAGTTAATATTAACCCTATTTTTCAAGAATAAATTATCTTTTTCATTATTTTTTTAGAAGGTTAAAACATATGTTTAAAAGAGTTTCTAGAATTTGAATTGATTTAAGAATTAAAAAGAGAAACATAGATTAAATTGCCAAGAAAAATTAGGAAAAAAGACTTGAGTTCTAAATCTTAGAATATTTTATTTATTATAATTTTATATTATATAGATAAAGTTTTAAAAGTTTTATTTTTACCTTCGGATTCCCCAAATAAGCTTCCACTTGTGAGTGAAGTGCTGGATCAAATTTGTCTCTCTCTCAAGCGTTGCACCAAGGAAACATGACTCATAGTATAATTAGTTTTCTCCAATATCTTGCAAGTTTCATAGCAATACAAATGAGACAGCATAATCAAATTCAATCAATTTATCATTGGGGGCATGGAGAGAAAAATTTTACATATGCAAATATCATGCCAGAAAGAGTAGCTCACTACAAATTTGAAAGCATTTTACATTCTACATGGAAGAACCAATATATATATATATATATATATATATATATATATGTATCATGCAATAACGAACTGCTTGCATGCATTTTACATTCCAAAATGCTAACCACTATAGGAAGCATGCAAGAAATGACCCCTTTAGTCATTCTTAAAAGTATGAGTAGCAATCAGTGGAGATAATGCTTATAGATGGGGGTAGAATCGGTGTTTCCCCAATTCGGATTGGTCGATCCGTATTGAGATCGGCCAGGACCGGTCCGATTCCAAGCCACGATACAATTGTTGTATCAAGTGACTTTGGATTGGACCAATCCAAATTTTTTTTTTTAAAGTACAATCCAACTTTTGGATCGGATTTGAATCGCCAATCCGTATCGAGATCAGCCTGGACCGATCCGATCTACGATCCCGAGAATAAAATCCTTGGATTTTTTAGTCCATAGGGATGGAGGAATTTGGTATCTCGGTTCACGCTGCAAGTTACAATAGCAGTCCAAATGACCCGAATGACCTAATCTTTCTTCCCTTGCTATGATTCAATTTCATCGTGTATTATTACCCCAAGACTGGGACTAAAGAAAAGACTAAAGTTAAGAGGGAGTAAAGAGCTGGGCTTGAGAATTGTAAGACTAAGGTTGGGCTTAGGGTTGATTTATTTGGAATGTGGCTGGGGTTTTACTTAAATATAGCTTCAGGCTCTTGGTTTACAAAACAGTTTCTCTTAGGGGAGGTTGGGCCGTGCCGTGAAATCCAAGCACGGTGTGGTACTGCCAACAAACCGTGCCAGTATGAACCGTGTTCAATCGGGCGGAACAGCCGGACTGACACAAGGGCAATCCAACACGTTGTATACTCCAAAGCAAGTGGCACTTTCTCTTTGGTGGAAAAAATGCTACACGACGTAGGTAGAACTTGTGTGAGAAGACATGCTCCCTGCACACGATATCTTGTCTGAGAGGACATGCTCCATGCACACGGATTCGGATACTGCAGAGAACATATCTCCAAAATTCGAATACTTCGGAGAACATATCGTTTGGAGCGTGGAGTGTGAACTATAGCCTAAAACGGCACTGCATACGCACAAGGCTGTGGGACCACGTAGTCGAAATTCCCAATTTTTTTTTTTATTTGAAATTTTAATAGCCGATCCATTTTTTTGTACCAAATCCGGACCGGACAGTACTGTCGGTCCGGACCTAGACCGGCACCAGTCCAATCATAATCCAGAGCCATTAAACCTTGATTCTATTCGTGTTGACTTTCCCTTGCAGCCAACTGAGAATGATTCGAAGAAAAAGCAACCCAAATATATCCTTACAAAGGAAGCATTTTCTTTTTCGTCAAGTTGGACAGTAACATATAGTTCTATAAAAAAGAGGATGATAAAGATGATTATAGTTTTAGTAGTACAGCTAAACCCTTTTTGTTGTACACATTTCCCGTCTGGCAGGGAAGATCAACAGTACATGGGACCTAATTACAAGAAAGTTCAGTTATATGATAAATGGCAGAAGAATCTATCGGCAACTCAATCAAGGTTCTTCAAAAACAAAAACCGCTAAAAGTAGTGTTTAAAGAAAATTATTTAAAAATAGAAAATATAAAAATTATACAAATCATAAGTTTTAAAGGTTTTTGCTTTTGAGTTTGACTAAAACTCTTAAAGAATGCCAATTTCACTAATCCACTTATCAAAATGTGATCAAGCAGGTCCGTCTCCTGTGGGTGACCTCCTCAAGACTCATATTCTTTAGATCTGTATTTCTCGACGTTTTTAATAAAAGGTTACAAGGGCAAGTTCACAATCAAGGATGTCGTTGCTGCAGTAATTGCATCACTTCAAGAGATCGATTAGATTACCCTATTTGTTTGTTATTAATGTTTTTGTAGTGATTTAGTAATGTCGATGAAAATAACTTGTTAATTTAAAGATGGATGATCACGAATATTTCTTATGTGTTGATTTAAAGATGAATGATCACGAATATTTCTTATGTATTTTATTGATTGTGAAAATCAAGTATCATTTTTTTGGGTTCAATGAATTCAGCTTAATCAGTATTAAAATCAAGTGCTTTTGCTTTTTCTGCCTTGTTTGGTTATGCGATTATATGTTAATTGAAATTGATGCTCATTTTTTTTCTCAAGATTTATTATTAGTTATGATTCAATTTTTTTCATCGACATTGGCACCTAGAATATACAATGATTATGCACAATAGATGAGTAATAGATGTTAGCAGGGACATTTCTATGGTTCGGATGCATTTGTAGAGTTAAAATTGACAGGTTGTGCTGTTGATGCTTAAAGTTCAAATTGACATGTAAGATGGTAAAATTAGATATAAATTCTGAAAATAAATGACTTGTGGGTTTCAGGTATGAATATGTCGATGCACTTTGCAGAGCATTCTATTACGGATTTTTATTTATTTATTATTTTCTTTTATGTATGGTATTTACTGTTTAGGGTGGTTTGTAGGATGCTTTAAGTGCAATGTGTGGACTACAAAATACTATTTGGAATAGATTTTGTTCTTAAAATGAGGTTTGTAGAATGCTCTAAGTGCAATGTGTGGACTACAAACTACTATTTGGAATAGATTTTGTTCTTAAAATGCAATATTGCTTGTTGTAATGTTGTTTATGTTCTCACCATGATGCTCTTGAATTACTGCAACTTTGAAGGAGATGACAGAGTTGAGAGGGATAGACCTCTCAAATGGACTTTTGATAGTGACGAGATTCCGTTATGAGAAACCCATATTCTCATCTCATTTGAAAGCTTGCAAGATTGACAACCAATTTTTCGATTTCATTCCCTTAATAATTGAAAATAAACTCAATAGAGAACTTGATACTGGGCCATTGGTTGTGCACTTAAAAAGGGACTAATGAGACTAGGGGTGGCACACGCATACAATACATGGGTGAGTAAAAAAAAAGTGCAAGAATTAAAATTCAAAAACATTCCCTAAAAACATAAGAGTTAAAATTAAAAAGAAAAAAAAAAGACCTTAAAAGAAAAAAGAAAAAGAAAAAGGGCTTAGCACATATCAATATTTGAAATAACTAGGACCATATTGAGAATTCATAAAGAAAAAAGAAAAATGAAAAAAAAAGTAGATTCAAATCATCTATGGTTCTTCCCCTAAAGAGAAGGAACAATAGCCAATGAAATCCAAATACATAAGCATCCTCAAATTTTATTTACAGCCTTGTTCCTCAAATTTTTTTGGCAATAAAATTAGTTATGGTTATGAAATAGAAAAAAATGACTATGCATGCACCACAAATTTCAATTACAGAATGATGCAATTATAAATGTAGTCACCTAAACCACATTGTTTGGCAATATGAAGAGTTTTTGTTGTCAAGTATGCTACCAGTCACACTTAAAATTCCCCTTGTGAGTCCAATGACATTAAACAGTCGTTGGCACTTTGTAAAGGGACGTGCAAGACATGCAAAAGTATGTGATTTAATATCATTTTCATGATATTGTTTACATGACTTTTCATGGAACCTAGACTAGAAATTATTAATAAGTTTGGCATGAAGGCTTCATGCTCCCAAGATACTGAGAATGTCAGCAATGTATATCACGGTCAAACTATTTCAAATGACTAGCTCCACATGTTTGAGCTTCATACACAGATGAACAATATAAACAAAGCAAAATGCAATCACCTACTTATGGAGTGGTACATGATTTATATTGTTGTTGAGGTATGATATATTGGGGACTAAACGAAAAGTAAGAAATAAGCTAAAAAGATTGCAACACAAGTTGTCATTGGTGTCACCATGGCCAAGGGAACAAATAAGATATTAAATGTTGATGTTATAAAATTAAAAAAAAAAAAAAATACTAAATGATCAAAAAAATATTTAAATTTTATGTAGTTTGGCAATTTTAAGTTTGTTATCAAAAGTTATGCTTGATTGAGTTCCATGATATGATTGGGCCATGCCATGCCAAGCCAGATATCCCCTAGCCTGGTAAGGCCTATTTATAGTTATTTATATATATAATTTATATTATAATTTTAAGTTATGTTTTGTTATAACTATAAAGTAAAATTTTATATTTATACAAGTAAGATTGATTGTATGTTAACATTTAATTGATATAACTAATAATTATAAGTTATATTTATAATTTTATTGTCTAATATTTGCTCAAAGTCTTTGTACTCTACATAATTATCTTATGATTAACTATTCATCAATGATGAGATGATAGTGGAATATGTAGTGCAAATTGATAGCTTATTGCACAAAATAGATGATTTGATCACGTGTTGAGAGTGAGATTTATTAGTCTATGAGAATAATTTTATCTAATGTACTCCAATTTCACGAATTGCGTTAAACTTTTGGTTTTTTGTGCCCTTAT
>JAUPMG010105635.1:0-12162 GCA_031762675.1 Pachysandra terminalis | reverse complement strand
ATATTTTAATGAAATGAGAAGATTTGTTAAGATCACATGTGAGTTGTTATTAATTTTAGTGGTTATGATATACGATCTGCGGTCTAGCAATAGATCCCCAAGGTCATACCTCATGATCCGTGCCTTTCCTCTTGGGATATGAGTCACTGGGATCGGGGCGTGACAAATTCATCCTGGCGATATATCATTGTCTTGAGAAGAACTTGCTACTGAGAACGCTTTAGTTGGAGGTTTGAAGCTTTCATTGCAAAAAGCGACTTTGAAGAAATCTTCTAGCTCATCGTCTAATTGTAAAGGTTCTCGTCAAAATGCAGCGGGTTGGATTCACTATTTTTGGAGAGAGAAATATGTCAAAGGTAAATCAAACATTCTTTCGATTGTTAATGGAGCTGCTAGGCATAACCTTATTTATTTCCAGGCTTTCCTCTCCCTTTGGTTATCCCATTTTGTTCTTCCCAGCTTTCCTTCAGATAAAGTTCATAAGAAACGCTTTCCTTTAGCCATAAAGTTAGCTCAAGGATTCGAAGTTCCTTTATCTCCTCTCTTTTTAGGTAATTTGTTCGAGAATCTCAACCTTTTGGTTGCTGATCAAGCTCAATCTAGAGGTTCTAGAGTCATCGATTCTGTTATAGACACTACTTTTCTTCAAGTTTTTCTTTGGGAAAGATATCCCAAATATGCTCATGTTGGAGTGTTTCCAAATTCATCCATTCGAGAACCTAGTGGTTCTCATTCTCGTTGTTTTCTGAGCTAATCATCATCCTATTAGTGATGTTGATCTTATCAGTGTTTTAGATAAGGAGTCTGAGTTCGAATACAGACCTTATCTCCAAAAGATAATCCGAGCTGATGATTCTGTTATATCAGACAAGCAATATAACTTTACCAATTGTAGATTTTCATTTTCCATTGAAATTCATGAAGGTGTATCTAATGACCATACATTATGGTCATGTTCTTGGTATGGTTGAAGGTGACTTTGCCAACACCTTCCATTATAACCCTCATAGAGTGTTAGAGCAATTTGGGTTGGACCAAATCGTGCCCAAGGTAATTCCTCCTGTTGTTCCTTCTCCTCGAGATGCTGGCCAGAGGTTTGTCCTCTCAGAAGCTGCAGATTGTCATTAGGCATTTAAAAGTGGTTTTCTTGTTGTGGTTTCAAGAAAGGGTGCATCCTCAAGACTTTAGGCAAATTTTTGGCAATACCTACTTGCTGATTCCGATAAATATCCGAAGAGTGATGATGTACCTGCAGATCAAACCATATCTTTTTTAGATCAAAGACTTAAGTCTGTTTTAAAGAAAAATACTTCAAGTGATCCTTCAAAAGGCCTTTCCATTCCTTCTCCCTACACTTATTATCATGATTCTTCAATCAGAGAATTTGCATCAAGTTTTGTTCCTTCTGGAAGTGCTTCTCGAAAAGAAGGTCAAACAGATGAAATGGTGACTCGATCTTCTAAAGGAAAGCAGTCTAGAGAGAAGAAATCAAAAAGTAAAGAGAAAGCTTCTGATTCTCCTACTGCTCCTTTGAAAACTGCAAAGAGTCCCAAATCTAAAACTTCAAGTGCTGAGGCCTCGAAGCAGGAGATTTCTCTTCCTTCTGGTGACATTCCAAAAGAGAAGGCTCAACCGGTAAGTGTAAAATTTCAATTTCTGTCCTTGAATTTCATCAATATTGCTCGAATATGAAGAATATATACGATTTGATTACCAGGGTCATCAAATCAGAAAGAAAGATCCGGTTCCTCTTGCTATCAAAAAGCCTGACAAGGAAAACAGTATTGTTCCTCGTAGAAGTTCTTCAATAGGCATAATATTATGTTCAAGGTTTATCTCGAGTAAATCCTTGGAATATTGCATCTGAGGTCTATCTCGAGTAGATCCTCAAGATATCTTATTCTCGAATATTTATATTTTCTATTTGTTCCCTTGTAGATAAGCAAAAGAAGTGGCAAAAGAGTTGCCTAGACCAACACCTTTAGTTTTTGCAGCTAAACTAGCAGATCATGATGATGCTCAAAAGCTCTTATCCTTGGTAATTACCATTACCTCTTCGAATTTCTATTCCTTCTTTCTTTCTTAAATTTATTCTGAAAGGAGATGTATGTATATATATATATATATATATATATATATATTTGTAGCAAATTGCACAAGATTTCCAAACTATTTCAAGTAAGGAAGTAGCTGCTACATGTACTCCCAAATACTTGAGAGGAAAGAAAAAGGCTGATGAAAGGGTTGTAACAGCTTTGAGATCTCGAAAAGGATTAGCTTCTGCAAAGCTTCCAAAAGTTGAAAACATGTCTCTTGATGCCTTGATAGTTGAAGTTGGGATTTATAAGGCTCAAGATTAAGCAAGCAAGTCAAACCAAAAGAAACATCAACAATGTTAGAAGAGACTTCGATTCAGGTTTCAAATTCTGAAGACAAGGGAAAGAAACCAATAGAAATGGAAGAATCACCAGAAGAGGAAAACTCAAAAGAAGAAGAAGAAGAAGAAGAAGAAGAAGAAGAAGGTGAAGAAGGAAGTGAAGAGGAAGAAGAAGAAGAAGACAAGACAGAGGATGAGGAAATCACTCATGATGATGGTCAATCTTTACCACCTAATTCGAATATTCTCATACCTTCTGTTTCTTCAGAATCCTTACCTCTTTCGACTTTTATTGACACTTCGATCATTTCTACTTCTCCAAAATTTTCAAGAATAATTTCTGAAATGATTTCTTCTTTCGATACTTCCAATGTAGATATCTCCTCATCTACCCATTCAATTATCATGGGTGCTAATATTCCAGAAGTCGATCATTCGAACATTGTTGTCTCAGATATTGATGTTTCGAAAGTAATTTCTTCAGAATTCTCGAATGTTGAGACAAATGTTATGACTTCGTATATGACAGAGTTAAAGGTTGATCTTGCTCATGTTGAGACTTCTTCAGAAATTCCCTTCTCTTCATCCATAGAAGCGATTGCTTTGACCAATAAGTATATATCTTTTGTAATATACTAATTTTTTATTATGAATGATTTCTGATCTCTTTTTTCATTTTTCAGCAGCTGAATTGATTCTAGTAGATCTTCCAATGATTACTTGTTCAGAAGTATCAGCTACCCTTGTTCGAAAGGCCATATCTACTGTTTCAACCATTGTTACCCCCTGAGTTAATGTCCAGTACTGGTGCTTCTTCTTCTTCTTCTACTTCCATAGGTCTAGATCTTCGAAAAAGAAAGAGATCTTAGATTTCTTCGACTTAGCTTATTTTGTATGAAGGAACATACATGGTACTCGAGCATATGTCGAAATGGAAGGATGCTATTTTCGAAGCATACGGCGATATATCTGACAAAATTTGAGTCCCTTCTTTCTTCATGAGGAGTGCAGGGTATCAAGAACTATGTTCCTTTCTTACCAAAATGTCTGAGAAGAATTTTGCTTCATTATCTATGGAAGATCTTAAGAATTGGAAACCCACATTCTCGAATATTGAGAATCTTGGTTTGAACATTGAATGGTTGAAAGATCATTTCTCCATTCTAGAAAAGTCTCTTACTTGTTTTCAGGAAAGAGCAGGTCTTGAGATTCAGAAAAATCAGACTCTTGATCAAATCGCCAACAGTTCTCAAGAGCTAGAGAAGAAGAAGGAAAAAACCATACTGCTTAGAAAATCTCACGAAGGGAAAGAGGCAGAAATTGAAAGACTCGAACAACTTTCCATTGACTAACTCTTCTTGTGCATTCTCTTCTAGTAAAACAATTTTGTAATAACCTGAAGGATATGCCTCAATAATTTCAGAGGGTCCATCCCACCTCTGTACAAATTTCGGTTTGATAGTGTTGCTCCTTTCGTAGAATGAAGCTCGAAACACTAGTTCACCAACCTTAAAATCTCTGGGAGATACTTTCTTCTGACAGGCTCTCAAGATCACTTGATGATATTGCAAGTTATTTGCTAGTGCTTGTTGTCTTCTTTCACCCATATCATTTATCTGTTGCATTTGAATTGCAACCAGATCATGAGTATCCCAATCCATTTCAGCAGCTTGAAGTATTCGAGCTGATGATATTTGTATTTCGACAGGCAGAACTACTTCCATTCCGTACACCAGTGAAAACGGAGTTGCCTTCGTAGCTCGGTGCTTATATACCCTGTAGGCCCATAATACATTAAACAAGTGCTCATGCCACTGAGTTGGATGATCATATGTTAGCTTGCTTAATAGTCTGATGAACGTCTTGTTTGTAGCTTCTGCTTGAGCGTTGCCTTGTGGATAATACCGAGTAGACTTGATGTGTATGATATTATACCTTGCAAGCACCTCTCGAACTGGATGGTTTAAGAATGAAGACCCATTATCAATGATGATTCTTCGAGGCACTCCTTCTCGAGCAATAACATTCTACTTGATAAAATGGGCTACAATTACTCCTATTGCTCTTTTCAAGGCAATAGCTTCTACCCATTTGGTGAAATATTCAGTAGCCACCAAGATCCAGGTTTTTCCCCTTCGGCTATAAGAATTGATTGGACCAATCAGATCCAACCCCCAAGTATGGAATGGATATAGGGTAATTATAAATTGCATGCTTCGGGGATGCTGCCTTGGGATATTTCCTTGTATTTGACATCTCGAGAACTTCTTAGCATACTCGAATGCATCTTCTTTCATAATAGGCCAATAATATCCCATTTCACGAAGTTCTTCATACAATTTCCTTTTTCCTTGATGAGTTCCACATTCTCCTGAATGTACTTCTCAAAGTACAACGGTTGCTTCTTGAGGATCAAGGTATCTAAGTAAATTATCATTTGTTCTTACTCGAAATAGATGGCCTTCTTGAAAACGAAAATGGGCCGCTCTTCTTCGAATTCTATGAGCTTCATGTACATTATTAGGTAGAAAACTGTCCCTCAAGAATTCAATGAAGGGTCTTCTCCAACCATCTTCTTCTGCATAGACAGGGCATACTTCCATGATATCAGGAATGCTTTGACAACCAATGCAACTTTTCTGAAGTTTCGAATAGTCGAAAGACATAGTTGGCCAATATACTCCAAATCTTTGCAATCTTTTGTATAAAGGGACGGAATCAAGATCACTGAGAATTTGTTGTGCTTCTTCGTTCCCAATACACCGAAGTAATACTCCATTCGAGGACTTGAAATACAAAATGTGGCCAATTTCAACAAAGTTTGCCAACTTACGAATATGAATTTCAAAAATGGAAGTTGAATGTTGAAGCTAATGTAGTATGGCATGCCTCCAATCAGTCGAATGAATATCTTCTTTCTCGATTTCAGGATCCAAAGTTGCTGGTAATGTCTTTCGAATGATTTCGATTTGTTGATAATCCTCACTCATACTCAATCTGCGTCCAAGATTAGCTAAAACATCTGCTTGATGATTCTTATATCTCGAGATGTGAATCAAAATGCATTCAACAAACTTTCTCATTAATACTCGAATTGTTGTTCTATAAGGCACCGGTTTTTGTTCCTTAACAACAAAATCTTCATTAATTTGATAAATGATGACTTTCGAATCGCCGAAGACTCGCAATCTTTACATTTCCATCTGCTTTGCCATGATCAACCCAATAAGAAGAGCTTCATATTCTGCTCTATTATTGGAACATACGAAATCCAATCTGAAGGAGTAATACAAATGTTGCTCATTACTCGAAGTGAATTATATTCCAGCTCCTCCTCCATTCGAATTTGATTATGCAACAAATTTCATTTGCCATTCCTGATCTTCGACAGCAATAATCTTGAATTCAGGAAATTCCTCGTCTTCTTGAACTTTCAAAAAGGTAGCAAGCAGATCAGCCACTGCTTGTCCTTTAATACCCTTGGGACTTTCGCAAGTAATATCAAATTCTGACAATTGCAATAACCATTTGGTATACCTCCCAAGTAATATAGGCTATGACGACAAATACTTAATGGGATTTGAGCGAGTGATCAAAACAGTTGGACATGCTAAGAGATAATGTCTCAACTTTCGAGTCACATGGTAAAGTGCCAAGCAGAACTTATCAACTTGAGAGTACTTTACTTCTGCTCCACACAAAAGTCTACTGATATAATACACAGGATTTTCAATTCCTTGATCATTTTCTTAAGCTAATAACCCTCTAATAGCATCATCCGAAGTGGCCAAATACATTTGAAGTGGTTTCCCTGGGATTGGTGCAATCATAGTATGAGGATGCTTAAGAGATTCTTGATATTCTCAAAAGCCTGTTGACATTCTGATGTCCATATAATTTTTTTTTCTTTTCGAAGCAACACCAGGAAATGAGATATATATGTTGAGAGGCCTGGGACAAATCTTAGAATATAAGAAACTCTCTCCAAAAAGACTTTAATTGCTTCTGATTTGTAGGAGTCATTTCAAGAATTGCCTTTGACTTGGTGGGATCCAAATCAGTTCTTTGTCTGTGAACAACAAAACCAAGGAACTTACCAGCAGTCACCCCAAAAGCACATTTAGCAGGATTCATTTGATACTTAAAGCTTCTGCAACATTCGAAAACCTTTTGTAAAACTTCGAGATGCTGAGAAAGTTCCTTATATTTGATCACAATATCATCCACGTAGTCCTCTACTTCTTTATGCATCATGTCATGAAAGATAGTAGTCATTGCTCGCTGATAAGTTGCTTCAGCATTCTTCAATCCGAATGGCATAAATGTATAGTGAAAGTTACCCAAAGGAGTTCGAAATGCAGTGTGTTGAGCGTTCATATGATGCATTTTGATCTGGTTATAACCACTATTACCATCCATGAAAGGAAACATTTCATGTCCTGCTGTAGCATCGATAAGAAGATCCATGTTCGGCAATGAAAATTCATCCTTAGGAAATGCTTTATTAAGATCTCGAAAGTCAGCACAGCATCTGATCTGTCCATTCTTCTTCTTTACAGGCACAACATTTGCAAGCCAAGTTGGATGTTGTATTGGTTTGATAAAACCAGCCTTCAAAAGCTTCTCGATTTCAGTTTTCATTTGTAGTTCAATCTCGGGCTTGAAAGTTCGAGATGACTGCTTGACAGGTTTAATATCAGAAGATAAATATAATATATGCGTGACTAATCGAGGATCCAGTCCACACATGTCATCGTAGCACCAAGCAAACACATCTTTACTAGCTTTCAAAAGAGTTACAAGATTTTTCTTCTCCTCAGGAGATAAGTTGGCATTAATAAAGGTAGTCTTCTTCCCTCCCCTAGTTCTGAGAGATTAACTTCTTCCGGGATTTCGAGAACAGACTTCTTTCATTGTCTTCTATCTGTTCTGGTGCTGCTTGTATCTCGTGTTGTACTTCAAAAATCTCAGCAATGGATGGGAAGTCATCACTATCCTCATCGCTTGGAATTTCGACATGATATACTTCAAGCTCAGGCTCCTTGATTGTTATCCCTTTCGAGACAGCTTTCGAAAGAGGATCTTCTTTTCCCTGCTGATCTGATTCAGACCACAGACGATATATAATCCGTCCTTCAGGTGTAACAATTCTAGTGCAACGAGCTTTCGAGGCTGGCTGTTCAACAGTTACTTCAGACAAAGCTTGCCTCTTCTTCAATTCATTTTTTTTCTTTTACCTTATTCTTTCCTCTTTTCTTCTTAGACATTTCTTTTCGAAGGTCTAGATTCAGAGACAGGTATATCAGGATTAGCCTGGAGTGATGGTCATGCAAGAAGAGATATCCCTTGAGGGAGAGAAACTTGACACTCACCAGCTGATGCAAGTTCATCAAACTCGGTAGTGTCCGCTAAATGAACTTCGAGTTGATCGAATGGGCAAGGATCAGCAACAAGTCGAACCATCTTGTCAATTCGAATCCCTTTGCAGCATTGATGGTAAGTCGAGGGAACAATCTTACATCTATGAATCCAGGGTCTTCCCAACAAAATATGATATGTTGGCTCGTTGTCCAACACATGAAATAAAGTTGAATATTTATATGGCTCAACTTGTAGTTCGAGGGTCATTTGACATAGAGCGTACTGACTTCGAGCGTCAAAGCCATATATATTCATTGCTTGTGGAATTACCCTTTCGGATGTAACTCCAATGGCCTTCAATATACCAATTGGAATGATATTCAAGAAAGATCCCGCATCTACTAAGGATCTTCGAATATCAAAACCCTGCAATACAGAATTCAAGTACAGGGCTCTCCCATGGTTCTCATAGGAAACCATCATATCTTCTGGTTCGAAAGTTATTAGACCTTCTTCTGAGATAGCAGTTGCACATTCCTCTTCTGCTTCTCATAATGACAGCCTCTGAGCATATGATCAAATGACTATTTGTTCAGGCTTCAAAAAGCCTATCTCCTTCATACTTTCCTCGAGTCTCTGATACTTCAGTAAATCTATCCTTGGAGAATAGGCAATGTCTCGAGTAACTTCAGAGACGATAACATTGATAGCATCCCCTTTGCTTTTATGATTAGGCAAAGGATCAGTGTGCACCTTCTTGGATTGCAGCTCGATCTCACCAAGCTTTACTCAAAGATTGTAAAGCGTTCTCATAGAATAGCAATCATAGGTGCTATGGCCTACAGTCTGATGGAACTTACAAAATTTTGGATTGCTCCGATCTTTTGCTGATGGTTCCTTCTTCGGGGTAGGAAGTTTGACACGGTCATCCTTCACGCAGCTGTCAAACATAATATTGAATTGAGCTGGTGTGCAATCCGGCTCAGGTGGAAGATCTCGAGAATTCTTATTCTCATTCTTCTTGGTTTTCTTGGATGGACTATCCTCAATCAGGATAGTTTCATTTCTTTTCCTCTCATTCTTGTGGGAAATACTCGGCATCAAAACACTAAGCTTTCAAACTACATCATAAAGTTAGGGAAACTTGTAATTCCCAGATTCTCCAAATGGATCATGTATTCAGGAAGGTCCTGATGATACAATACTCAAATGATTGAGCCTCAGCCACTGTTTCGGTATAGGACATCACCAAGTCTCAAAATCGCTTAACATACTCGACAAGGCCTTCAGAATGACTTTGATGTTGTCTGCTTAAATCGATGATGGTGTATACTTGTTCAGTGATATAAAATTTCTTGTGGAAGAGAGCAGACATATCTTCCCAAGTATTCATAGATCCTGGCTTAAGTTTATTGTACCAGGTGTAAGCTTTGTTAGTTAAGAACTTCGAGAACTCCCTCAATCTGAGGTAATTATTCGAGGCATGAGCCCCTAAAGCCTCAATGAAGCGACTTATGACCTTCGCATTCCCTGTTTGTCTAGTAAATTTAGGGAATTTAGGACTCACATAGTCCTTAGGGTAAGGTTTGCTCAAAAATGAAAGAGGGTATGGTGGGCAATAGTCACTGTTGACCCATTCAAGATATCGAATTTGTGACTTTTTCAATAAAGATTCTACTTCTTCAAGAGTAGCAAAATGAGGAGTAGCTGATATGGCTGGTAAGATGGATGGTGTGGCAATTGCCGGTGATGAATTTACTGGTGGTGGCAGAACACTTGGAAAATTTTCGAAAGTAGGCCTGATGAGTTCCTCTCTCGAAATATTGGGGGTAACAACTGGCGGAAATGATGGCAATGATAGTGGTAGTGTAGAGCTTGTCTGAGGTACTGCTCAAGCGGTAACTGCAGCTTGATGAGCTAACAACGCCATCATTTCCTGATGCATAGCTTCCATCCTTTCTAGCATCGCTACGATTCTGTCTTCAGATGACAAGGATGCGTTCGAAGTAGAAGGTTCTGCTGGTGCAGCAGCAAGTTCAGTTGATGGATTAATTGTGTTGGTAATAGGATCTACAGGAAGTTCCTGAGTCCCGATAGTATTGACAGTAGGTAGTTCTGGGGACATTTGAGTAACTTTAAACTGATCTCAAAATACCAAAAGAAGGGATACAATTCAAGCTCCCTAGCAGAATCGCCAAAAATAGTGATACACAAATCGGTAAATAAGTTATCCTAAATGATTTGTGCAAAAAGAAGGTTCGAAATACTTGTTTACACTGGTCTAAATCAAAAGAATGACCATTCCAATGTAAGGTTTGCTTATGAGATGTAAATAAGGGTAAGAAAATAGAGATCAGTCAAGAATGAACAGAAAGGTCCACACATAACTTAATTCAGAAAGAGGATTCTCAAGATAAAGCTTTGCTGATTTCTTAGAGGATATCAAAAATGCCAAGGAATCCAATCCCTCTTTCTGATGTATCATTGGCCTATTATAACTTCAAATTCATTATTGAACCATTTACAACGTTTTCATTCAATTCACTCAAAATGTTTCATTAATATGTATAAGCGTTTTGATTCGAATGATCAAAACGCTTCATTAAAGAATATAACGTTCCAATGAATGTATTCGAAACGCTTGTATTAGTAATGAATATGCCGTTATACAATTAATGATACGTTACCATTCTATGTTGATTTAAGTCCTTAAATGCTTCAAGATTTTTGAAGATCTTAATAGGACTTACCTCTCTGGCCCTCAATTCCTGAAAGTCTGATGTTTATTTCCCCCTATACTTTAAATAGGTGATTTCAAATTTACCAACTTCGAAGAGTAATGAATGTAAGGGAGTATTCCCTTATGATTCATAACTACATGTTTTCATGATGATCATTTCGAGCGATTATCTCGAAAGTTATCTTTACTTTGCTTATATGACTATCCCTAAACTTACATGATTTTGGGATAGTAAACTTGTCATTTCGAGACGCCATCTCGAAATGCCTGCCAATGACTGCAACATAAAGATAGCACTATGGTGATAATTTCTTTATATGAAATGACGAATTGACCATCTCAAGGTGGTTAACTTATATTGCTCTTTAATGTCTAAGGCAACATAATATTTCAAAAATTCTTTTTCGAACGAATATAAGTTTGAGGTCTATCTCGAGTAGATCCTCTAACTGTATATTGATTTAGAATAATCCTCCCATGTTAAAGGGCATTTCAAAATGAATTACTCTCCTAACAAGAATGCAGTATGTAATTACATAATTGACCTTGCCAGGTGTCATTCTATCATGGGAGAGGATCTGCTGTGGGGTTGCTGTGGGGTAGACATAGCTCCCACAGCGGAAATTACCATGTTGCCCCTCATGGTGGGACCTGCAAGGGCAACATGGAAATTTCAGCTGTTGGGGCTGTGTCTACCCTACAACAAATCCGTTCCCTTCTATCATTGGCTTGAATCAATTTTCAAATTGGCTCATAATCAGTACCAGAGGAGGGTCACTCTCCAAACTAATGTTTAGATTTCGGATTGGTCTCTGCCAAATCCAAAATATAGCTACTAATACATCATAGTTGTTAAAAAAGAAAGATAAAACGAGATGAAGAAGAAATCAAACACACATAAGACAGATTTATGTGGTTCGAGAAATAATGCCTACGTTCATGAATAAACATGAAACATCAGATTCTACTATTCTTCACAACTCAGAAAAGTGTTACAAAGAGCAGCTACAAAAGTGCGATGATAAATATCTTGTAATTAGAACTAAACATAATCGTAATGAAATTATTATTATACCCCCAAAAAATTTCGGTCGGGGGTTTCTCCCCTATACCCCCTTTTGAGCAGGGGACGTTGCCCTCTGCAATCCCCGTGAGATCAGTGTTGAGCTCGACCAATGATAATGGAGGCTGAGTCGTCAGTAATTTCCAAATGCCTCAAAAACATCCATCTCCACGTAACAACAATGATTTGATTGAAGCGTAGATACCAATAGTTAAGTTTGATTTCCATCAAGAGTAGCATGGATTAATCTAAACTTAGTCCATCCCTCTTTTTTCTCCCCTTCGCCTTCTCTCACCCTCTCTTTAAACCGTCTACACTCTTCTCGTGCCCCTTCTCTCAAGTGATTCAGCCCCGAATTGCAGTAGGACCATGGGACAATTAGTTTAACCGTCCAGTTCGATGTAGGTTTCAAAATATTTTTCTCTATGTCAAAACCAATCCTTAAAGCCACATAGTTCCAACCATTGTTTGCAAAACGTGAAATGTCAAAAAAACAGAACGGGAAAAATACGAGTTTAATATGGTTTTAATTTTAAAAAACGTAGTCAAATAAACAGAAACGTAAAAAATACGTTTAATAAATAATTCGTGTTTAATACGTATCTTGTTCAAAAAAACGAG